>JAVTVY010053401.1:0-28197 GCA_036873755.1 Hanleya hanleyi
CCCTGGTTTGTAATAAAAAAATTATATACTGCACTTTGGGAGAAAAAATGACCCTGGTTTGTAAAAAATTTATATACTCAACTTTAGGGGGAAAAAATGTCAATAAATTTTATTTTAACTCAATTTGTCTGTAAAAAAACTCAATTTTCCGAATTTCGGTTCGTAAAATTTAGACTTCTATGAATCCCTGAATGTCCGTGACCGGCCCGTTATTTCCAGGCTTGATGTAAGTCATTGTCACAGATTATTTTAACCATCTTATAGTCTAAAGGTAAATTAGTTCCCAACCACTGCTACACATGAAGGCTTTAGCCCAGTGTCCCGATGTCATCAGACTTCAATCTAGTTCAGGATTTCTATAAGTGATCGATATCATTCACTATTTGAGGTCTAAACCAGTTCTTTGTGTGTAGGCATAATGTTACTGAAATTAAGTCGCCAACAAACAACTTAAGGGGCAACAGGAACTTGCCAGTCTCGGGCAGAGCGAATCACTTCACACTGTGATTCTTTGCCCAGCCCCACTCTAATTACACAGTAGGCCTACAAGGTCAGGAGTTCCTTGATGTAGGTAATCAGATCAAGTTCACGGGTACATTGTAAGAGGTGATTTGATATTGCCATGAGAAGAGAAAATATTAAGATATAATCTACATGACAATTTGGAATAGACAAAACAAATGATTCTGTGTAAGATAAGCATTAAATTCAGCATATTTTCCAATGTCTCTCCCAGATATTGTCATATTTCAAGGATTTCCAGATCCTGGAATTAATTTTCTCGAATTTCAAAGAACTTTAGCACCAAGGGGAACCCTTTATTTGACCTACATCAGGGTGCGAAATAGCCCTTTGCCCGGTTGCCCGGGGCAACCAAAGTTTCCTTTGGGCAACCAAATTCTTCTTGAATTGCAATGCATTTGGATATGTTGGTTGCCCGTACTTGCCCATGGGCAACTAGAATTTGATTTCCTATTTCACACCCTGCCTACATGGTATTCCTGTCACGCTCTCATACAGTAACGTATGTTTATTCATGAATTTCATTCGACCTGCGGTATCCCTGCAGAGAATACTGCTAACTTCGCTCTCGTAATGGGTTCCTCAAGAGATTTCCTTCGAGCTCTGAATGAAGCCTGACTTTTCTGGAACAAGCTGGACTTAATGATAGAACACACATAGTGGTTCTCCTTGAGAAAGCGCTCCAGGTTCGAGCGGAGATTTTTCAGGGATTCCGGCTCGTAATCTTTACCGTTCGGTTTTTTAACGACGTTGAAAAATCCAGACAAGTATTTGTCTAATTCCACGGGAGGGATCGTTTCAATGTGCCGCTGCTCACGAAATGTCAGCGACAGCCACTGTTCCACGCTGCCCACTGCTGCAACAATGTTGCGAATGATGGCTTTGGATTTAAGTTCCGAGTTAGCAATCCTGGTCCTAATGCCGCTGGGGCGGAGACGAGCAGACACCATGTGCATTCCCGTTAGTCCGGCCATCCTCGGTTTGGAAACCTCGTGGAAAATTCCAGCCAGAGTCATCTCCCTTTTCCTCTCTGTAACTGGCAATAAAAGATATTTCAAACTTTCTTCACGGGTGGTTGTTCTATTAACCATGCCAAACGTTCCCAACATTGTATGGTTGAATTATTCCAATAACCCCGTTAGACAATTTTCAGGCTTCTTACATGGTACCGTAGCCAAAGCTGGTTCCAACAAAATTGAAAATTTGAGACGTGCAACGTAGCATGCCATGAGCAGTTATCTTGTAATTCAAAACCCAATTTCAAAACACACAATACCTGCGCATGTGAAAAGGGTGTGAGAATGGAGAACTCGTAAACTTCATGGAAGGTGAACTAGGTTAACTGTATGAAGTTCTTGGTACTGTTACATGGATAAAGATAACTCTTCACCATGATTATGTTGAAAGTAACATTTTTGGAAATAGCACTTTTCGCAACCAGGTAAGTTGTGATAACTGAATATTATCTCTGGTATACATGGGAGTTATTCAGCTGGTACTCTCACAATATTCTATGGGAATTACGTGAAATTTGAAGTCAAGATGTTAGAGGAAAAACTGCTGCCTCATATTATACAAAAATTTCAAGATCAGGCGGTCGGGGAGTATTCCAGACACTGGCAGTATCTGCGCCCAAACTCGTGCACCCAAAAACTGTCAAACAAAATTGAATGTCAGCTAAAATCTAAACCAATCCACTGAAAATCAATCTAATGGTCTTATTTTCATTATTTATCGAAGAAGTAAGTGATTATTTCCTGCATACAGCAGGTGGAAACACTATTATCATCCAACTCGAATCGTGCTTCTTGAATAAATCCATGCAGGCAGCGATTTTACCCTGTTTTAAGCCCTCTGTGCATGAGTTTTGCACAGCATGTTTATTTCCGATTTTGCGGTTTCGCGGTAGTCGATAGGTGTCCCCAAAATATGTCTGGATTAGTCCCTGGCAGTTGACAAAAAGTCACCGCTTAAAGATTTTATGATGTGTGGACAACATGGATCGGCAGTAATACATATATGCTTTTTAATCTACAATGTAGTAATTTTTATTGATGATTAACAGGGGTTATTCTTGACAAAAGTTTTTCATCTATTCAATTTCTGAATTCAATAAAACTCAATTTTTTTCGCGCGCCTTCGGCGCGCTAAATAATGCCTAAAACTCAATTTTTCCCGATTTTCATCGAATGAAGTATGAAAACTCAATTTTTCCCAATTTTCATCGAATGAAGTGCGAAAACTCAATTTTTAGTGCCTTTTCATCTTAGAAATAGGAATAGCATGCAAAAAAAATACATGCAATACCCAAAAAAAAAGGAGATTGTGTACGGGCGTTTCAGAGGTATATTTCTTCCAGTGTAAATCTAAATGATGAAAAATTCTTCTGTGCTTGAAAACAGCTGATGCATACACAAGTTTGCATTATGCATCTCAAATGTCAGTTGTATGGCCAACATTTTGGTTGGCTTTCAGAAAAATGAAAATAAAATGCGCCCTCCATCACGTTTTTTTTCACCCCCTCTACAACATTGTGTTGTTGTTGTTGCGCAGCAATACCGAACCGACGTGTTGTGAAAATCAAAGTTCTTGTCTCGCATTTTCGATTACATAATCTATTACAAAATCTATTCATGGAGACACTTTACATTTCTTGACATCTGGCAGCTCTACATATATCATCCCGCCTACTTTCACTTTCAGCGACGTGCAAATGCCTGGGTCTGACTCTCCCCATTTACTGGAGTTTATTATTGATCATCGACGAGGAGTCAACTGTATGAATGTCTCCATGCATGGATCTTTATTCAGTTCTTTATTTTTCTAAGTTCAGTTTTTCAGCATTTTAACTGTTACGCTGCGGCGAGTCGTTCAAACGGCTCTCCTCTTTCTATACGAAAAATGCGACGAGCCTTTGCTTCTGCCAATGCGAGTACAGCGATGTACCATTCTGAAATCGCTTTTTTCAAATTTACCAATCATGAAACTCGATAAAAACCATACATATATTGTTAGCTAAGCCTGATTTGATTTCTTGAATGTAAACTTGATATTCTGTCTCAGAATAACGAAGTCGGGAGGAAGAAATAAAAATGAAAAATAAAAAAAAACACCAACGGAGATTTCCATAAAACGTCGTCGAGAAGCCGCCCAGAAAATATAAAATACTCACAGAAAACCTCTTCAAAATATATGATTCTTTGGTATAGTTGAAGTACAGAAGCTCAGTTTATATTTGCAAAGTGCGGGTTTCGATTAAATCCGCTAAACAAACTTTATTTTCAAATTTCTTTCGAGCTTCTGCGCCACGTAATTTCGTTGCGACGAGATAAAAATGGCGTTTCCCTCAGATCAGCTTGACCCAGTTGAAGAGCTATGGCCAATGAGCGCTTCGATGTAGGTCACGTTACCCGCTTGTCCAATCAAGGTAACCGATACAGGATCGGCTGTTACCGTTACTAGAGAAACGGGAAAACACCCCTTGCAGTTTTTCGATGTTATCGTCTGTGATTGGCCATCGGTCGAAATCACGCATTCAATCAGAAACTACAAGGAATTCCCTTTCCAATGAAACGTCATACGCCCGCATGCAAAGTGGAACAAAACGAAGGCTGTGCGTATAACAACAACAACGCACACATCGCTCTTCCACCACGTGAGTGCAGTCTTTTCTTTCTTCTCGCGAGCTGTATTATCTTTGCATTTCGTTACAGAAACTCAATTTTATTGAAGGAAACTCAATTTTTTCGCGCGCCTACGGCGCGCAAATGTCCGAAAAATAAAATACTCATTTTTTTCATGGAAAACTCAATTTCCAAAAAAACGTCAAAACTCAATTCTTATTTGTTTTTCATCGGGGTTACCCCGATGAAAAACTGTCAAGAAAAACCCCTGGATTAATGTGAATATATGTTTACAGCCCAGCCACATAAATAGTTAGTACCTGTGCAGGCAGATTTGTATATGGCAGCCAGCAACCTCTTGAAAAATTTGGGAAGCAGCGCTTGTAAACTCATATTCTGTGCTAAGGCCACTCGCTCTTGATTCCTTGTTTCCCCGTCAGCTGGCCGCTTGTCATTTTAACTACAGCTCTTTTTTTTCATTATTTCCATTTATTTTCATTACTTGCAGCATTTCCAAATTTGATGCACTTTTCAAACGCAATTTCTCGCTGTGAATCAGTAAGGTGAAGTCAACCTCATTTCATTCAATAACCTCAAAGACAATGGAAATGCAAAGTTTGATGAAATAAAATGGAAAATCCTAACCCGTTTGTTTCAACATTCTCGAACATGGCTGCTGAGTGATGTCAGCTTAAATTTAGGTCAAATAATGAGTAATGAATAATGGAAAGCAAGACCCAGCCCGCATCACTTTTCAAAAACAGTTTAACAACAAGAAATCAATTGCCATCGGCCTACTGATTATGTGAACTTCCATCCAATGGGATGAATAAGGTAGAACTGTCTGTAGGTCTAACTCCACATGCCTGCTGCATTGTATATCTTGTGCGTAGGACCCAAATTTCTGCAAACTTAAGATACCTGTTTCCAGGCCAAGCACCCACTACTATTGACATTGGCTAGCTTGTCCCAATAGAAACAGCTGTGCAGAGATTTTGACCCTGGCTTGCCCTGTTTGTTGCAGATCAAATGCCTCAAACATTTAACATATATGGTTCAAACTTGGAATGGGTAGGAAAGACTTGGGAAGAGGACAGATCCAAATGTTGACTTGTTGATCTTTCATGTCAGGCCCTTATATCATTGAAAGGACTGGACATCTGGACTCTGGTTGTAACCAGACAGACTATTGTTCTCATGCAGCAAGATGGAGCAGGACCTGCCCAAACAATAAGCAAGGGACTCGAAATTCTTGGATTGTCAGTTTGAGAAGGCTCTGGTTTATACAGGTTCAACAAGATACATGTAGATATGTAACTCTGTAAACAGGGCAACGGGTCTGGATCAGTTCATACAATAAAAAAATAAAGTTTTTCAATCTTTTTTATGAAGGATTCGCTTTTACCATTGGCATGTTTTGTATGCATGTATCATATGTACAGTATTCAGTCTCATAATTCAATCCCTGTATCAAAATTCAATCATCCTAACTTTGGGAATAAAATTCAATTGGCTGTTCCAATAAATTTGATCACTAGCTATAATCATTGAAATAAGCAAGCTTCTTGAAATTATGGCAAACTAGGAACTGGCATAAGGCAGTCCAAATGGTGTGACATGGTGCGCCAGGTTGGAACTCTTAGGAACTCCCTGGCATCCATTGTCCAACTCACCAAAGAAAGGATGGCATATGGCTTGCCATACAATAGCACAGGGAGAATGGCAGGGAATGGCATATGCCATTCCAATCGGAACTCCTATCCATGCTGATCACAACACTACACTAGGCGTAGTGTATCTGTATCCCATTCGGATAACCAGCATATGCCATTCCAATCGGAACTCCTATCCATGCTGATCACAACACTACACTAGGCATAGTGTATCTGTATCCCATTCGGATAACCAGCATATGCCATTCCTTTCAAGGAACTCCTGCACTAATTTCAAGAAGCTCCCTAATGAAAAGATAATGGGTTATATGCAGGACCTGTCAACTTCCTTTTCTAATAAATTTGATCACCCCCATATCTTATGGTAGGAAATTTCATTGCTGGGATTGAATTATTAGAGGTATTATACCATTGAATCAATAGTCTTATTCAGCCCACACAATCACAACACATATAAGGAAAGTGGGAAGAGGTGCCGACATACTGACAGAGCCACATGACTTCACAGTATAGTCTTCCGGTTAACCTATTCTAAAGCACATACCAAGAATCTAACGATTCACGATGCATTCACCTCAGCAATCAGCAATTGCCGAGGTAAATGCTGTGGCGTAATCAGTTCACCTCAGCAATATTTAACATGGTGATAAATAGGAATTATTTTAATATGACATTATTTTTGCTGAGGAGACGTGTGTGAATTGTGTGGGCTGCTTATTCTCTCTATTGTTTTCCAATTAATATTTTAAGAAATTAAAACACACCAATATGTACAACAACTTTTCTCTTATATAAATTTGTCAAACTACAACCAGTAAAAAAAAATCCTCTGCAGTCAATTCATGTATTTTCATCTCTAACACATCCACCTACTACATCTAATGTATGTTTTGTAAAGCTACATGTATATTATAGCACCCAAGACACCCATCAAATCTTCGGCATTTCACATTCGGTGTTCCATCTCAATGGTACATGTATAAGAAACCATGCCCTTTTTTGCAGCGGTCCTTTCATTTGAGTTTCCACATTGGATAGGTTGAGATTTCAGGTTTTGATACAGGTCTTGATATCTCTATCATTCTAGTCTAAAAATATCTGGTACAGAAAAGTGATTCACTTCTACACTGACACACTCCTGCAGATATAAATTCATGATAGAGTGAATATAAACTTGTATTATAGTACATCGAAATCACTCATTTTATTCTCTTATCACCCTTCCGAAAAGAAAACACTAGGAGATGGGTTGACAACCCTCATACAATTCACAGACAAGAGAAACTGATCCGGAATATAGAATTTTGTTTGTCAATTTTCCACCTTGGATGCTTTCACTCTCAGCTATCCTTAATCAGATTCTCAATTTTCTCATCGGACATTTCCGACATCTCTTGGAGCACCTGCATATTTTGCAACTTCTCCTTGCGTCTAGCATGCGCACCCAACAAGAGCACTTTCCGTCTATGCTTGAACGCCAGTTGGCTGTTCGCGAACTGAGGCGACTTGCATATAGAGCACGGATAATTGTGCTCTTTGAGGAAGCGCTCCAAGTACGAGCGGAAACTCGTGAACGAATCAGGGTCATAATCCATTCCGTTTGGCTTCTTGACAACCGAGAAAAACTCCACAAGATAGGAGTCGAGCACCTCTGGGACTATTGACTCCGCTTTCTGGTCGATCCCATGCTCCACCCACAACCATGATTCAAAACTTCCCACTGCTCCAACGATATTCCCAATGGTTTTCTCCGATTTATCATGAATGTTGACGAGTCGAGCCCGGATGCTCTTTGTGTCCCGATGCCTGGTCCGCCCTGTGTACTGCAGGGGCTGTTCGGCCAGCAAAGGTGCCATGGAGACAGCTGTTCCATCCTTCCCCCTGATCGCCCATTGGTGTTCTGGAACTGGCAAGGAAAGGGATTTCAGAACGCTTGCAAACACATGTACATGAAAGGCGGCATAAAATAGATGTACAAGAATCTGTACAAAACAGTTTTATCTTCATGGATGATCTCCCTTTGTCCACTGATAGATACCAAACTAATCTGGTGAACATCATGGTTAACAATATTGAAATCCCATGTGGGGGAATCTGGCAAAGTGACATCTACTGATTCATTGTTCAAGCTAATCCCCTAGGTGAGAAGTTTTAAGATTCTTCCAACCAAATCAGAGAATTTTTACATGCGTCCAATAAACCAAAACTGCCCTAATTCTCTGAGTAACTTACATGACACTTTTTTAATTTAGCTCAGAAGCTAATTAATTTGAATGCAATTACCCAAAACACATTCATATTATAAGAAATACTTCTATTTAAGTGAATTGAACAGTATATACGAATTTGGAGACCCTAACTTTAATCCCTAAAAAAACAATACAGCAAATACTACAATTTGATCTTGATATAATAGGTCAAGGTCGGTCATTTTCAATAGGCTTCTGACCCTTCACCAGATGCATACGTGCATGAATTTACAATGCATGGCTATAATCCTTCTGCAGATATCGTGTCGACAGACGGACAGATAGACGATGCTGACAATACCCTCCGGGCAAAATTTGCCAGAGGGTAAAAAACTATTCCAGGGTCAAGGTCTTCATAATCAAATCTTGAGGAAAGTATGGAGTGAGTGAATCTGATTTGACATGGCTTTCAATAACATATCACAATGCTTATTTTATCACCCAGGATCCAATGCAGGGTTAGATCTAGGGTCTCACAGCGTCCGTAAAACGGACACAAGTACAAAATCAAATGAATTAAAAATGAATATGTTTTTGCAAAATATCAAATGATTTTTTTCAAAAATCAAATGATGATTTTTTACGATGTTTGAAAGCCGTAAACCTGGACAAGTGTGTGTCAACTCGCGTTAGACAACTTATGGCAAGGGAGACAACTATGCATCTATCCGTTGATAAGCTTGGCCACTGGGGGCGCGATAGTTTTCGTTCTCCAGACAGAGGTCTATACTATGAATGAAGTCGGAAATATGTACGTCTGCGAGTGTCTGGAGAGCTAGACAGCGTGTGCGTTCTCGCGTTGCTCGTCATGGTGGGACAGAAAGGTCGGTCTGGTGGAAAATACGAAGGGTAGCGGCCGCACAAGAGGATGCGGTGTGTTGGCTGGACATTTGAAAAAAAACTAAAGGAAGAGAAGGGTCTGACTGCCACAAAGTCGACGTTCTCTTTGCTCGATGCTGTGCTGCCGGTATTGAAAACACAGGTCAAGCAGATGTTGAACACGACATGGAAAATGATGCAGGCATCGAAGCTGGGACAAATTATGTTCAACCCGTTGAGGCAGTCGAGGTGGGAAGAGAATCAGCTTCGAATGATATGCAGCATGGTATAAAAATACTGTACAGAAGAATCTATTCAATAGAAATTTTGAAAGCAGCAGCTGTAATAGTTCAATCATGAACGTCGCTCGCATGGGCTTACTCCGTTCAACTCCACCCATTAGCGAACAACGGTGCAGATTCCCCACATATTTTATGGGGGCGCTGTGGACTCGATTTTCTCGGAGTTCGTCCGGCTTTTAGCTCTGCTGTGGCTAGATAAACATCTTACAAATATTCTACGACATTAACTTCAGAAATCTTTGCGAAATAAAGACAAATCTTACCTTAGACGACCAACATCAGTGAAATCCAAACGACGGTAGACTGCGCGCGCGTGAAAAACGTTCCAAATTTATGCTCGGTTACACATTTTCAAAAAGTGGTATCGTGCACGGAAACGGACTGAATTTGAATCCGCTCAAAAGCATGCATTCCAGGAACAAGAAACCGCGATGGAAATAAAAGCAAATTCAACGAATTGAGATCACATAAAATATCACTTGCTTTGATTCCAGAATATTGCCCTCCTTAATATATGAAAATAGCTGTGTACAGTTCAGTATGTGAATAAATGTTTAAATGATATAATATTGTTAAATCTGTCAATGCAGCGTTTGCTCATTAACGCCACTACTTTTTTTGGTGAGAGAGTAGGAAGAGAACTTATATATATATTTCTATCTATATTTCCATCGCGGTTTCTTGTCCGCTGGCACTGGAATCTAATTCTTTTGGGCGGATTCAATTCAGTCCGTTTCCGTGCACGATACCACTTTTTGAAAACATGTATCCGCGCGTAATTTTCGAACCTTAACCGCACGCGCACCAGGTCGTCGTTTGGATTTCACTGATGTTGGTCGTCTAAGGTAAGATTTGTCTTTATTTCGCAAAGATTTTCTGAAGTTAATGCCGTAGAATATTTGTAAGATGTTTATCTAGCCACAGCAGAGCTAAAAGCCAGACGAACTCCGAGAAAATCGAGTCCACAGCGCCCCCATAAAATATGTGGGGAATCTGCACCGTTGTTCGCTAATGGGCTGAGTTGAACGGAGTAAGCCCATGCGAGCGACGTTCATGATTGAACTACAGCTGTAAATAATTTTAAAAGCAGATGATTAGATTAAACAAGAAGTAAAATGTGCATGATATGCTTGTCTGATCGACAAGACATGCATCAAGGGTCCCAGAGTTTCTCGGCGCCTAGACGGCCCCTGAGCCCTAGTCTAATCAGCAAAAAGGTTAGTTGTTATTAGTTTAGTCAAAGTTGACATCATGGTATAGTATCAATCTGACAGCACGTGGAAGTAAATGATCTGGAAATTCATGCAGCAAGTCCCTGCTCAACTTTGTCATTTTGAAACACAAGCAAGATCAGCCTGAATGTGGTGAAAATTTGGAAAAAAAAGAAGTAAATTGTTCATTATCTACAGGTATCTGACAAGACATTTAAATAGCCAGAAATGGGCTCGAAAGACCCCAGAGCTTCAAGGGGCCTAGGCGGCCCCTGGACCCCGGCCTGTAAGCTACGCCTCGCTGCGCTCGGCATTATTTTTTTCAAATAAGGACACTACTTCAAATTCCTGGATATAACCCTGCAATGGGTGGGCTCGAGGAAAGTAAGTCAAGTTCTCCCATGAATGGTCAACATTGCCAACTGGGTCAAGTCAACTCAGTTACTAACTGGGTCAAGTCAACTCAGTTACTAACTGGGTCAAGTCAAAGAAGATACATGCCATTTAAATTTGTTTTATAACCCCCCCCCCCCCCTCTTCATTTCTTCATATTTCACCTCAGATTAATGGATGTTTGAAATAAAAATTGGTTTCGGACAATTCAGCCATTGTATATCAATAACCAAGTGAAACCAAATCTGTTTATTTTTGCAATTTTTCATCTACAACAGCAATACATATTTGTAATCACACTTTTCTATGACTTTTCTTTATTTACCATCGTGATATGATGCAGGACATTGTTACAAGTGTTGATGACATGACCGACAGCATCACTACATTTCTTCCTAAATTAACTCATTTCCATCCAGAGTCTAAATACATGTATAATCAGGTGCAGACAAACCAAAGGAAAGATTTAAAGTCCACATGTAAAATGTACACAATGTAGAAATAAGTTTGATTGAAATGTATTTCTTACTCACTGTGTGACAACGTACTCCCATCTCCTGATTAGTGCCCTGTACGGCAGAGCGACTAGGTTAACTGGAACATAGGAGCAGAAATGATGTTGTTCCTACATTCCACTTGACCTAGATGCTCCAACGTACTGCACACTAATGTTACTAGCCATCGGCTTTGTTATTAAACCCAAAATGGATTGGACAGATTTCTGCATTAAATCATCCATTCATATATAAGCACATCAGGCCATGCTCATACTGCTTGGCATTTAAACGTATGGCAATCCACACAGATGATCACAATTCTGAACCCGGGAAATCGAAGAATATTTTGATTGGCATTCACAAACTTCACAGAAATCTTTCAAGAATTCTCTGTATTTAGTTGTGCGAGTGCTGATGGAAATTGGATTGCCGGTTTTCCTCAGAAAAGCAAGCTAAACATGTGTATTTCAAGACTTTAATATTCCAGCCGTGCTTTACAGTATACATTTTTTGAGGAAATGTCCCTTCATGTTTCAATTCTTGTCCACAGATTTTGCAGTCAGTAAACGGTTACAAACATTAAACAAGTCCACCATCGAGGGGATGCGTGATACTAGGTATGAAAATCTCACTGGCTTGTGAGGATAAGGTCAAATGAAATATTGTTTTCCAAAAAGGGCAGGACAATAGACATCAGATTCCAGTGGATTAAGCCCTGGCTTGTGAGATTCCAGTGGATTAAGCCCTGGCTTGTGAGACTGAGGTCACATATCACAACTTGAAGTTCTTGCTGCCCCTATCCACTGCCATCTGTATCAGAAAGTTACGCTTAGCTGTGTAGGCACGTTGGCTCCGACTGAAGGCCGGCGAATTTATTATTGAACAAGGATAATTGTTCTCTTTCAAGAAATTATCGAGGCGCTTTCTGAAATCTCTGAACGAGTCTGGAACATAATTGTCACCTCCAGGCTTTTTAAGGTCTGGGTAGAACTCTTTAAGGTAGGAGTCTAACTCATCCGGAGGAATTGATTCGATTCGCCGGAATTCACTGTGTTCACCTAACCACTCTTGGAGGCTGAGAACAGTTCCCACGATGTTTCTAACAGCAGCTGGCGACCTTTTCTCGACGTTCAGAATCCGCGACCTTATGTTCAGTCGGTTAATGGTGCGAGTACCATATATAGTTGGTAGGTTTGGGGAATGACGAGCTGGTTGGTTGTCAGGTACGTCGTCATCATTGCCAGCCCCGTTCGTCTTCTCTCGCTTCTGGCATTTCGGCATGTTTGGCACTGGTAAAGAAAATTGTTATAAAAAAATGTCGAATTCTGAACGAAAATTGCCAAGAAGGTGAATGTATACGGAGATGTGATAATACCAAGTACATTCCAATTCAATGCAGATATTCATGCCAACTTCTATGATAGAGATGTACATGTATATTCTATCCCAGTTTATCCCAAACCCCGCCTCAAAATCTAAGATGAATTTTCAGTATCGGGTGTTCAGCAGCATCATGATAATCGTGGTGATTGACTACAAAATGTTGGACCTGATGACAGAGTACACATCAGACTGACCAGGGATCAAAATTAACACCTATCTCTCGATAGCTATTTTTGCATGAAACATCTCAAGGCAGCCAGGTAACCATGAAACACTCTTCAAACGGTTGATCCATTTTTGCTCAAAAACCTTCAGGACAATTCCAACAGATTAATACTGCATTATTCAGGCCTACTAATCAAGCCTTTATGTACTGGAAGATTTTTTTATCACTGGAACACAAAAGAAACACTTTTTTGTATCATTAATAAATTCATCCTTTTCATGAAAGATCATTGAACAATACATGTACAGATGTAGTTATTAACATTTCGGATCATAAGGGGAGATAACCCATGAGGTTATTACCAGGATGGCATCAATTGCCATGGTTGCACCTCCAGTTTTTAGAACATTTCATTTACCATGAGGACTCCATATTCATTCTCGTAATATTGCATAATCTATCTCAATTTGACTGTATAGCTAAATATCATTTGAAATTGACTTTATACAATTGTACTAAATCTCAATGGATAGTATATTTCAATATCATTTGATTGTTTATTTCAATCTAATCTGCCTGCAGATTTTATTTTATTAACATTTTGTCTTGCCGAGGCTGTGGCTGGGGTATAACGTTTGCTGAGTTCCCACCCTTCTTTAAAAATATTTTTCCAGGAATTTTGAGGACCTAAATCAACTTTTCCTTTCTCCGGAACTTTCAAGCACCTATCAAGCATTACATATACAGATTTCTTGCATTCTCAATATTTGAATCCTTGCAAATGGCATAAAATAACACAACCAATAACAAAATAAGGGATTTCATCATGAAGGCTAAAACTCGAGGCTTTCCAGGACCGACAGACAATAATCTGGAATTTCAAGTAGATGTACTGTCAAGGCCTGGAAATTGGTAATTAAATCCAAGAAATTTCCAGGTTTTCAAGCATATCAAGGATATTTTATACATGTAGTTTCACAAATGAATACATTCACTTCAACATCACTTTTCCACATACAACAAGTGGGGATGGTCTTTCCCCTTCTGTAGTGCCACTTCAACTAGTGAGTTGCGCTTATCTGTGAAAGCGAACTGGCTCTGGGCAAAGGCAGGGGAACTGATTATTGAAACAGGATAGTTATGTTCTTTCAAGAAATTATCAACGAGTTTCCTGAAGTTTCTGAACGATTCTGGATTGTAGTCACCACCATCTGGCTTTTTCAAGTCCGGGTAGAACTCCACGAGGTATTCGTTCAACTCCGCAGGCGGGATCGCTTCGATATTACGGCATTCATCATGCTCATTCAACCACTCTTCTAGACTTAGAATTGCTCCGACGGTGTTTCTCACAGACGCTGGCGTCTTCTTCTCGATGTTCAGAATCCGCGACCTTATGCTCTGTCGACTTACAGCATGTTCAGTGCGAGCCACGGGTGCAGCAGATTTAGGTACCGGTACATGCTGATGTGACTGGTATGAGAAGTCAAGGCCCATCTGTTTGATGCTCATGGGCCCAGCGTTGTTGCTATGAAAGTCATCTGCCCACCCTAGGTTCAGATCACCGCGCCTCTGAGTTTCTGGCACTGGTAAAGAAAATAATAGCGGTTATGCGCTATGACGTGACCACATCAAATGCTAACTGGAAACACGGTAATATCTTGCCAAATCACGGAAGCGTAAAAAGTGTAGAAGAAACCGGAATCATAGTGTAAAGATTGCATGAATATGTGACGGAATTTAAGTGTTCTAAAAGCAGCATGGGTGATTGACACCAGATGCGATGCGAGTCAAGTTTACACGCTTTACTTTATCAAGAGTTTCGGCTTGGTCCTAAATAAATAAAGCAAGCTGAAGGAAAGGGAATATGAACTCATTGATGCCTTGCCTCTTCCTGGAGAAAATCTGTTGTAACCCTAATCACATGGGATTTGACATAAACTGGATCTTCCTTATTGTGACACATCCAATTCAGACCAAAAATTTCACAAAGAATTACACAATGTTATGATACACACAAATCACAATGAATTTGTTCATAGAAATTCTGGTGCATCAAGGGAGATCATCCAGCTCAGAAACACTTGATTGGTCAATTCAATTTTCAAAAAGAAATCCTGTATTCTCATTGGTTTGAAGAGAAAATTGGATTAATCTCTGACCAATTACAGAGTATATTTCTGAACAAGAACACTGATCATGGATGACCACTTCTCTATTTAAAAGAAACGGACATTTAACATATTTCTGAAAAATAGCAACTATCACAAAGTTATGTACAAGAGATTTAAGGTTCAAGAGAGGGGTGTCTTCATTACACAAAGTCAAATTCTAGGTTCACACTTTAAGCTCACCAGTTGTCTTCAAAGTGGGGTTGTAAAGCAGATGGCATGATAAAAGGCAGCATTTTGACCTATACGTGGTGTTGTTGAAATCGAAAAAATAAAAGGTCTTACCCTATTTCTTCTAATTTTTCTAACAGCATTTTGGATTTACATTGTCGAAAAAAGCTGAATTGGAAATTGTTTGTACAGAACCTCGTAGAGAAAGTGTAACTCATTCAAATGAAGGAATTTGATATCAAAGACCACCAAAACTCGAGGAAGTTTTTGGCAAGGAAAATAATTGGCGAGAAGTGATGAGTGAATAGGATTTAAGGTTGCTTTCAACATTACTTCAGTCATATTGCGATGAATCAACTAAGCACCACCCAGCCAAGTTGCATTCCTGTTGTTTCAAAAAGGGAATCTTTGAAGCAACAGGGAACCAGACATCCTCCGTCCACCCTATAAAACACTAAGGACAGCACACAAGATACAGACAGGACGCTTACATTGGTGCAATAAAGATAAGTGATATTACAGTGCTAGACACCACATTATCAAGTTTCTGTTTCTCCTCAGCAAACTACATTGAAGCAACAGGAACCCATGCCCACCGGACACCCACTAACCATCCACAAGTCCCCCCAACTTCTATCCGACCAGGCTATCTGTGAACCAACATATAAAAACAAGGCCTAATGAGGCTCTATTCTCTGGGATACGAGTAGATTATTCACAAACCACATGAACCAGAGAGCTCAAATGATACTGCATGTAGAAAATAGAAGAAATGTTATATTTTTTCATTGTTTCAGACATTATTGTAGGCATAGAGGTCATCTTTGCCACTGGTAAATCTAGGCTCACCATTATCCCCACTTTCCTGAGAATAACCATTTCAGCAATTGTCACCTCATCCATGACATGGATTACTAACTCTATATTGTCATGCTTTCATGTAAGGATCACAAGACGAAGGAGAACAATAGTCAGTCTGGGTACAAGTCTAGAGCTTTCCAGTAATATAAAGGTCTGAACAACAGAAACTTACAGGAGAGACCAACTGTTTAATCCAGAACAATAAGCCTTTTCGCGGTTACAAGAATAGGAGGTGATGACGGCCCTTTTTCTACGCTATAAAGAGATCATTTATCTCTCAAAATATGCAAGACTGAAAAATTGACATGCTTCTTAGTTTATTTTACGTTGATTTCTCGAGTTTCATAACAATTTACCCAGTAGGGTTAGTGAAATCACCAGCAGATCAGTGCGTACACTGGGCTTCTTGTGTTAATCTAGCGGCACAGGAAGTGAAGGTATCACCGCTCCGATCCCAGAATGCAGTGCGTTTAAGTTGTTGTTGTAAATTTGTAACCGCGAAAAGGGGTATACATGTTCATCATTGAACAGTTCGGAAATCGGTTATGTTTCCTTCCCATTATGCATCGCCCAGGTAGGTACTTCATGTAGGTAGATATTGTCTTGAGTGTTTGTGCAGCTGGGAAGGATTGCCCACCACGAATCACTTTAGCTCAGTCACCATAATTTTGTAATTACAAGAGTAGACAGCAGCAAAAAAACCCCACAAAAATGAATAAATTTCCCTTATGCCTTGGCTCTTCGAACGTTTCAGAATAATTCTGTAGATCTTTATCACTCTTTTATTCTTCTTGACTGGTTCGGATTGCTTGTATAAATGGATCTACAGCCCCAAAATGATCACTTTTGGTACCGGAGCCACCGAAGGTGTTCCTGTTGATCTCATCAAGCATGGGTAACAATTTTTGTTGTCTCGGATATTCGCTTCTAAAGGCGTCCTTTGAAACTGGCCAGGGATGTATTAGGAGTTGCAATGCAAAATCCTGCATTCATACACGTACATTGTACAAGAATATACTAGACTCGGACATCCTTAATGCTGCATTGCAGACATTGTTGCTTGTTTCTTGGCCAACATGACCACCGTCAAAGCTCTGTATTTATCCTTATAGGCATAACGACTCTGGATGAACGCTGGCGATTTCGTTACTGAACACGGATAATTGTGATCTTTCAAGAAACGGTCCAGGCGAGACCGGAAATTTGTGAACGACTCGGGATTGTATTCACCGCCATTGGGTTTTTTAAGAACGGGGTAAAACTCTGCGAGATATCTGTCCAACTCTGCCGGGGGGATAGTTTCAACATTCCGTGATTCACCGCGTTCGCTTAACCACTGCTCCAGACTGGCAATCACTCCGACGATGTTCCGGATGGCAACGGGCGTCTTCTGCTCCATGTTCAGAATCCGAGACCTTATGCTGCGGCGATTTACAGGTGGAGCACGAGGTGGGAAGGGAGGTCTGCCGTGGACGGACGCCTTTTCCAAGCATGCTGGGTTGATCCTTGTCAGCCCAGTGTCACTACGGGCATCGGTTACAGCCCAGCTCGAATCATCTTGCGTCACATGATCTCGCACTGGTACATGTAAAGAAAGTAATTTGAACAGGTCCAGTTTTGACCAAGAATTGTACAGAAAGTTTGATAAACAGCTCATACAACAGACCACCATGCACTCTCTAACAGCGCATCGTGACAAAGATATTTTCATACAGAATAGCCTGTAATGTGCCAACTTAGCCGCCAAGTATGCCTAGTCAGTCGATCCTCAAAGCTCACAAATTAAAATATTAAGTCGCCAAACAGTGTAGGTGCTACAATGTATGTACATACACAATACCGCAATTAAAGACTATAAATGCAAAATGATTATAGCGAAGATTATAAAATGCAAAATATTTACTGGTTTCATATCTTGGGAGGTGGATTCAAATTCTGCAACCAGAACTTAACCAACTATGAGCTAGCTATTTCAAACTAACTTCCTTCCAAGAAGGGCTATATTAGGGATTAGCTCATAACTTGTGGTATGATTTGATGAAGTCTTTGCATGTTAAAATATCTAATTAAAGCTCTCAATTACTGGGTGTTAAACAGCCACACAGAGGGTTCCAATTTCACCAAAATATATCGCCATTCTGATCGATTGAAATTGTAACCTTGAATATGTTATAGTTGGCAAATATAAAATCACACATCAGTAATCTGTTAGTCCAAGGAAAAATCAGGGTAATTTAATTTATTTGCATCACAAGATCATTGGACTAGCAGAATAGTGTGGAATACAATACTCTGAAAGAGTTCGAATCCTGTGACCATACACTAAATATGTAAAAGAATCCAGTAGCAGGATGTGTTTATAACACTAGAGGGAGTGATAGAGAGACAATTATGGTTTAACGTCGCATTCAGCAATATTTCAGCTATATAGAAATCATAACACTAGGGCGCATGTACACAGCCCATATTATTGTTCAAGGACGATATCTGTTTAATTGTTCTTTGAGGTGTCTGTCCACTCTGCTGTCACAGAAAGTACAAGAAATGCACAATCTAATATCATTTATAACTTTTGTTTTCTGTCTTCAAAATCAGAATTAAACTTTGATAGCATTTTGCAGTCAACCATGAAGAACATCCTCAGGTATTTGAATTTATGTTGAACAACCAGAGAATTTACACATATCTTTTTTTTTTTTTTAAATGGTTACCAAACACTGATAATTCTCATGTGCTGAGATGATAAGGCTTTGATACATAATAGGTAAGGGATAACCGTCTACCACGAACCAATCACAAACAGAGCGCTAACCAAATCTGTTCATTCACATCGTTAAACATGTAATACCAAACCCTTCATTCTTTATACTCAATAAATTAAGTGAGATTCCAACACAACCAAGCCATGTAAATGAATATCTGAACTTATATAAAAATCTAAAAACACTGAAAGAATTAATGAAATGACTTAAAAGCAGACTTTCTTATGCTTTCGTTCATCATCAAACAGAAATATTCTATATACTTCACAGGTGCTTCTATCTAATAAGCTCCCTTATTATTCAAAATTAGTTGTACAACAACGTCTTAGTTTTCACATTCAAACAGAAGCTCAGATGTCGACTTCACATTATTCAAACCCAGTACATTCCAGTACAATCACCGATAGACAACATCCCTGGCAAGGGAGACAACTCTGTATTGTTCATTACAAGACTACCAGCCATTTTTAGTTATAATTTTGTAGAGAACCTTATCAAATAATTATTGATGCTATGATACATACCCTAAATGCACAAAGGATAACACTATCTTTTTCTACTACTTATTTTCATTTCAAGAATGTAGGATTATTTACATAAATACACAAACAACCAAATACCTGTACAAATCTGTGAGGAGTTCATCTCCATTTGGATTCCTCAGTTTGAAGTTTTGATTTCTATGTACGTCATTTGTAATCATCGACTTTAGCAGTCCGAATTATGCGGAAACTAATAGCGGGATCCTTGGGTACTGTCGTATGGTGTACATGGAATTTTTGTGATACCGGTATGTACACATGCCGGATAATTAATTTATCAGTGTCATAGTACTTCTGAGACAACTTCTCATATCGACAATGAACAATATGGTGGTCCAGTCAAAACATAACTACATGTACTTCCCCATCACCACCTTTCTGAAATATCAAGAGGGTGCCCCTTTTCCTTAAGTTTAGTTCATGGAGAAGTCGAACAGAAATTGATCAATTCGAGATTACAATAGATAATATGAGCAGAGATAAACTCATTTCATGATGTTCACTTAAGTGCAGGACCAAGTCATGAAAAAGGGCACAAATGTAGAATCAATGAGGCTACCATTGCATGAGATAGCCATTGTTCCACTGATACATGCCAAAATGGGTGCTGATTTAGGCAAAACATTAAAATTAAATTGAGCCGTCACAGTCGGGCGATGATGGGGATAGTGGGTATATTTTTTATGGAGCCTTGTGAATATACATGTATATGTAATGATAAAACGTAAGTACCAGGTAACATGTAAACAAGAACACAGTGAGAGGAGAGAATTTGTAAAGTACAATAAAAGTCATCACAGGGTTCCCATTGAAGGCATCGCCATACTCTCTTACCTCCCTTTGAATCAATCCACTTCCAATTCCTTGACTTCCGTACATGTATAGGCATGATTGGAGGGGATGGGGAAGGGAGGGAGGATACAGCCATCCTTAAAATGTGTTTGTTGGGCACAATCCGACCACCTCAGAAGTTAAGGAAGGTAGTTTGGAAATATTTTTCTTCAATACAGGTCATTCAAATATGTATGGTTTTAGCATGAAATTAGAGAAAAAAAAATTTGGCCGATAAAAAGTTTTGGGAAGGGGATATTCTGGTAGGTAAGTGGGATTACGCCCAGCCAACATATTTTACTGATGGCCTAGTATGTCCTTTTCATATTCTAATGTGGAAGAATCAGCAGTCTCTTGTGCATGTAGCATTTGCTTTTGGGAGCTGTTTATCACTTCCTTGGATTTGGTTTGCAGGAGCAGTGCATGTCTGCAGAAGTGATCACTCCCTCCTGTATCTCTGTTTGCAGGAGTAGTGCAAGTCTGCAGAAGTGATCACTTCCTCCTGTACCTCTGTTCATCGCATTTCTAATTTCCAGGATAATGATCAAAAGCTCTCCTGAAGAAAAAGTACGGAGAGTACAGTAATCTGTCTAATATTCAATCACAGGAAGTGAATTTTCCACAATAAAATCGGGGGTGATCAAATTTATGAGGACAGGAAGTTGACAAAATCGTCCAAAAACATGCAGATTATCCGCCATTTTTTTTGTTATTTCATCATTTTGGAAGGTGATGAGATTTATTAGAACCACCGATACAATTTTGTCCCCGAAATTTGGGGTGACTGAATATTGATAGGGTGATTGAATTATTAGAGGGATTACCCTGATGGAGAGCGAGAAGGATCTCCATGAAAACCGATCGACTGAAGAATGATTTCCGAAAACGAAGATGTCAACAGCTTCACGATATTTCATCTCAATTATTCGAGACAATTTACAAGCATACTGATAAGGAAGAGCACGGTTCTGTGGAAACGTGCGAAAAATCAAAATTAACACCCTCTAGATACTGTCCAGTAAATTAGTCCAACTGCAGTCTTTCATTTCTGGAGAGTGTTATCACACCCATAGACAGCAGAGTGAAGACCACCACTCGTCAATTATGGTCAATTTGCTCTGTACAATGTAGTTCTCAAATTAATCCCATGAGAATGCTGTCTAACCTCGATGGCAGTGGGCAGTCCACCTATACCTGCCTGACCGCATGAGCTGCGGTTCATCAATCTGGGTGCTTCGCTATGTCTAACCCAGAATATATTTTCAATTGATGGTACATGTAACTGGTATATTTTCTACCTTAGGTTGCCAAAATTATCATAAATTTATGTATGCTTATTGGTCCTTTCTCGGAACAGTAGGAATATTTGATCAAAATTATTATATTTACACCAATTATCAATAGTTAAAAAAACCTCACTCCATGTTATAAACATAGAGACCTCATGAGAATGAGCCGAAGCTCAAGAGGTAACCCACTTGCTGTGTACCTATCACAAACATCGGAGCAAGACAGCACTGTCCAAGGATTAATGTGGAAAGAACACATTTGTTTTTCCCGGTACATGTATCACTTGGTTAGCTGAGGTGTGTCTTTGCAAGGCTGCATCTAGGATTTTTTTTGCAGATTCCAATCCCAAACTCCCAGTTCCCATTCGTAATTCATTATTGAGGGTCCAATTTCCATTATTGAATTTCGGCTCTCGGATGTTTTGGGTGCCCATACGTTTTCCGGAACTAAATTGGCTCCAGATGCAGCCCTGCTTTGGAATCAGTTGAACAAGTGTGATTTACAACAAATACTGCCAAGTTCTGTCAAGCAGAGCCTAGTTTTAATTACATGAACATAATTTGTGTGTCTTCCCGGACCCGTTCGACACTTGTTTACAAAATAAATTAGACTGCGCAGGATTGCTCTTCATCTTGAGCAAAATTTTTAGTATGGAATATATTTTGCATGTGTTGGTTTACTAGTTGTGCGGGGAAACAAGACTGTCTTTAAAATTGGTATTGTGTTCCATTGAGGGAGGGTGGGGGAATGTGAGAAATGAGTTTGTCGTGAGTGAGTGAGGAGTGTTTTACATCTATGCGACACCTCGTGGGAACCCTGTAGGCCTCCAAAGGGACCACCCAGAAAATATGCAAGCATGATACAATGTGTTTACCAGCTCTTGGACTGTCAATGACAGGCAAATTGCCAGATGAGATATCTTAAAATTGAAGTCCAAAGGCGAAGAAATTTGAGAAAATAGTTTGAATGTCTTGTTAGCTAGAATTTCAAAAGAGGGATTCTCAATTCTATCATCTCGGGGTTTTGCTGAAAACAAGAAATATCGTTCCCATTTCCCTCATGCTAAATTTCAGAATTTAGGGAGTCTCATTTAGAAATAGAGTCTCAACCCGGAGACTCATAGTTTTCTAGTAGCCATCTCTTATCTTACATTTACAGGAAGGACAATTCAATTTGGGATTTTTTTTGTTCCAGGTCATATGATGTACTGCCTGCATACTTTCTGGCCGACTGAAAAAAGTTGAAACTATTAAAAACTCGAAACAGGACGAGAGCGGTGCAAGTGCATACATCAATTTGAAAACCATGAATTTAGATCTGATGAATACTGGAAAACTAATGTATTCTGAATTTGACAATTCCTGTAAATTTTGAATTTCACCAGAGTAAATAAAAAATACATTATTAAAATTTGTTCATCAATGAAAAAACTTCTTGCATGTATGCGTATTAAAGTCTAAAATAAAAAATTGAATAAGCAAATACTTCAGCTAAGGGAGATAATAAGCAAAGGGGAGATAATGAGCAAAGGGAGATAATCACAAATCTGTGCTTACCTCCCTTTGGAAAAAATTGGCTCAAAATGGAATAAACAGCTTTAGTCCTGTTTCAGAGTTTGGAAAATGTTGTGAAGACAAATATCATAACCTCACCTGCATTTCCACTAGAGTTTAGTCGACTAGCTGCATCACTCGTGGATGGTGATGATAGAGTAGCAGTTGCAGCAGCTGTAGTTTGACGAAATGAGAAGGAGTTGCCTCCCTTGTGTTCATCACCGGACACCATAAGGTTCATATCACTTTGACTAAGTTCTCCGCCTTCCGGATACTCTTGTTCGGGTAAGCCGATAATGGACATAAAACTTTGGTTTGATTGAGAGTCTAACGTTGCGCCATCGTCAGATGTTGAGTCAATTCGACGCATTTTGGATGGGGACTGAAAAGACTGATTTTGACTGAAAAAACTACCGTCACTTTGTAATAAATCATGTTCACTAGAATCTGCAGTCCTTTTTCTGCCAGAGGGGCTCGAATTGTCATGTCTATGTAAAGTGACGGGAAATATGCCCGCACCATGGGCATCAGAGTCTGTAGGCTCTTCCTTCACAAGAACAACATCTGGTGACAGACGATCTTGGTCAAAGTCAACATTTTGCTCCGTCCTTGCACTTTCCTGTAACCTCTGAGTCTGAACGTTTGTAAGACGCAAGGGATCTCGTGAACCCAGGATACTTTTGTGAGGAAGCGAGTTTCTGGCACTAGCGGGACCAGGTCTAGGTCGGGTTAACTCCCCTGCTTCTATCCCTCTTCTGGGCGGTGGATTTATATGGCCTTTGAGCCAGGACGGGTCAGGATTCTCACCTGAGCAATCTAGAGTGAAAGAAAATGGACAACACAATAAAATTACCATAATGGATCTCTCGTGTCTGTTAAATCTGCGACAGCTGTTTATCTGAATCTTTATTTAACTGCTGGCCCTTCTCTTCCTCCGTCGTTGGAACGTAACTCGATAATTCCATAAGCCATGGCTTGTTTACATGAAAGTCGAGTATTATAACAATAAACAAAGATAATTAAAACAACAATACATATTAAGAGAAGAATAACATTACAAATAGAATTTAAACTAAGCGGATACCTGTACTAAAACAATTCAACATAAGAACTGCTAAAAAGAAACTGTAAGGTCGAACATAATAACTTTAGTAGATTTGTTAAGAATTTTCAGTTTGAATTAAAATAATCCAGTATGTTAAAAACTAAACAAAATAATAATAATAATACTAACAATAATAATAATAATGCAAATAAAGATCAAATGAAGTGGATAATACTCTTCATTACCTTTTTACTTTCCAGGAGAGTGATTAATAACTTTCCAGGAGAGTGATTAATAACTCTCCTGGAGGGAAAGTTAGGCGATGGAGAGGCGATGTGATCACTCTTCTTAATACGAAGCTGCGCATCAAAAAACCCCTCGGCTCTGGGTACATTCATAATGTATTCAATTTGAACCAAGATGTCAGGAACACCAAGCAGTCAAGTCACAAATATACAGATTATCAAAAATTTTGCAATTAGAAATGACCCCCAAGATTTCCGTCCAATCAGAGAAACCGGTATTCATTACATAAATTTCTTGATGCATCAATGATGTATACCAAATTTTACATCGAGCATTTAAACAGTATCAGAGATAGAGATCATTAATGATTTAGCATAAATTAAAGATGGCCGCTCATCCTTCCCGCCACTCAGAGGAACTGATGTGGTTATTAATTGAAATTCTCTTGATACATTGATGCTGTATACCAAGTTTTGTATAGAACACTGAAATGGTATCACAGATATACATCATTAAAGATTTTGCATAAATTAAAGATGGCCACCAAGGTTTCCGCCCAATCAGAGAAACCAGAACTGTCATTTGTCGTAAGTCTCTTGATGCATCGATGATGTATACCAAATTTTACATCGTGCACTTGAACGGTATCAGAGAACGAGATCATTAATGATTTTGCATAATTAAAGATGGCCAACCATCCTTCTCCCCACTCAGAGGAACTGATGTGGTTATTCATTGCAAGTCAGTTGATACATCGATGCTGTATACCAAGTTTGGTATAGAACACTTAAATTGGATCAGAGATATATATCATTAAAGTTTTTGCATAAATTAAAGATGGCCGCCAAAGTTTCGGTCAATCAGGTCCCGATTCAAAGTATCTGGATGTATCGATGATGTATACCAACTTTCATATAAAACAACTGAATGGTAACAGAGATATGTATCATTAGCAGATTCAGCATAAAATTACAAGTGGCCCTTAGGATTTCCAGCTAATCAAGAAAAGCCGGTTTAGTGGTGTCGAAAGATTTACTTGATGTATCATTAAGTATACCAACTTTCGTATTGAACAGTTGAATGGTTTAGAATGGATCATTATCCATTACTTATAAAATTAAAGATGGCACTTCCCGAGGTTTCACCCAATCAGGTCCCAATTAAATAGGCTTCTGGTCCTTGACTAGTTAAATAAGCATACCAAATTTGGAATTCTTCAGTGGAACCGTTCTCCGGCTATCTCGCTCACGTACAGACGTACGGACGTACGGACGTACGGACAGACGGACGTACAAGACGACGACAATACCCCATGGCCAAAATTGGCCGAGGGGTAAAAAACGAGATTGCATAATTTTTGTCAGGCCTCGACAGTTTTGGTTTATACATGTAGTAAACAAGTTTGCCAATAATCCTTTTGACCTCAAAACATCCCTTTTTCTGGTACCCCAAATTGCCCCCATTTTGAATTTGACCATTTGAGGGGGGTATGCAAATATGCTCTAAATAATGACCCCAATATAAGTAGAAAGATAGATGTAGTAGGAAGTGGAGTAGAAAAAAAAGTAGAGTAGACAGAGTAGAAACTTTGGTAAGTGGGCATTGCGACTCCCCTCCCCCTGGTGGGTTAAAGCACTGAAAGGGGCAACCTTATATAAATGCAGAAAAGTGAAAAGTTGAAGTATCTGAAATTTCCTTTTTTCAGTTTACTCATTCAAGGAAATAGGATCATTTATCTGAGTTCATCATTGTTAGTGTATAAAAAACACAATCTATACAAAATAGAGAAATTACCTAGTGATATCGTTCCTTTTGACTTGTACTCGGATATCCTCAAGTCCACCCATATTGCAAACTGTGACAACAAGACTGGTTCACTGCAGAGTTCTCCAATAATACAGGCAAATTTGTTCTGTACTCTCTCTAATGTCACACCCATTTTTGAAATAATCAGGCACAGAAAATTATCCAACATCAAAATGCAGGCAGCAGTTGTTCCAGTGGTCTAACCTGCAAAAAACAAATCAAGACGAACTAATTACGGAAATATAAAGCACTTCTTTATCGGACAAGGCCACATTTTGATAAGGCATGTCGGAGGTCCAATTTGGGCAGGCAAGAATTTGCACATTTAACATGGGAGAGATAAGAACAGGGAAGTAGCCGGACCAAAAAAGCCTGGAAATAAGCACCTGTCATAACTACTTGTCACCCCTATTTTGGGAAATGTTCTGCACCATGATCTTTTACCTTTGTAAATGGAGATTCAAGCTGGAGTAGTTCATCATGATCTGCAGGGGTATTTTAAAATTTGGCAGGTACCTATTTCCAGCCTTGATATTTGGACAGGCAGATTTATA
Organism: Hanleya hanleyi; assembly: GCA_036873755.1. NCBI lineage: Eukaryota > Metazoa > Mollusca > Polyplacophora > Lepidopleurida > Hanleyidae > Hanleya > Hanleya hanleyi. The sequence goes on from JAVTVY010053401.1 coordinate 26,668, forward strand.
TCATGGCCAACACCCTGGATCCAACTGCTTTCAGACACCTGTCCTGGTGATGGTCAGGTTATTAGCTTGTGTTTATGGGACTGATTGATGCCGGACTCCCAATATAATGGTGTTAATCCATTGACAAAAGATCTAATCTGGGCAGTGACAGGTGCTCTTTGGGCAGACCCAGATGCCTGCACCCACAGAGCATGCCATATGCGGTTTGCCAGCGTCGACATAAAGAAACAATTATTCCGATTAACTTACCTGCACGCACGCCCACCAAAACCACTCTGGATGTAGCTTGGAACCCCCAAAGGCTTATATTATTCATAAATTTGAAGTCTATGGGCCCCATGATGTTTATTTTCTGCGAAATCCATCCAAGAGATATTGTAAACAAACGTCCTTGTCTTGGACATTGAAAAAAAATAAAGGGCCACATATTGAACTAATAATCGTTCCTGAATACATTGTCAGGAAAGTGAATTTTTTTACTATCGATTTTGTGTTTTCTCCTTGTGAAGAATTGCCCATTTGAACACAAAAGGAAGTTATCTGTTTGGCATATTTTACAGGAAGTTTATTTTGACTTATTTTTTGGATGATGATTGAACGTTTCTGCCGACCATGTATTTGGGAACGATTTTTTGTTCACTCAGTTATTTTCGCAAGGCATGCGTGGTCCATTATTTTTGTTCAATGTCCGAGACAGGGCATTTGTTTACAATATCTCTTGGACGGATTTCGCGAAAAATAAACATCATGGGGCCCATAGACTTCAAATGTATGGATAAAATAAGCCTTTGGGGGTTCTAAGTTATATACAGAGTGGTTTTGGTAGGCGCGCATGCGGGTAAGTTGGAAAAAAGGATTCTTTATGTCAACGCTGGACATCAGCATATGGCGTTCTCTGTGCATGGGTGCAGGCATTTGGGTCTACACTTTGGGTAGCTAAATAATATATAGCCCACGAGTATGAGGGCTATAGGTCGGCCCCAGTCACCTCCAGCGAGGGTTTTAGATAATTTTATTACGAATCAACCACCTCTGAAACTGCCGTATATCTAATCTCTATCCCCTCCTGCGCACTATTTTAAAATCTTGCGCACTATTGTGAAATAGTGACGCACATACAATCTAGGTAAACCAAGATGGTAAATCAGGGAAATACCATCTAGACGTAATGCTATGAAAACTTTGTGCGAAATGTTCGCCGATATTCTACGAGATCCTATAATAAGCCAATCACGACCATTTCAACCTTTTCCCTCTGACAATGATTGACGTTTACTTCAAGGAGATTAACATCTTCGCACGGCACAATCTTTTGAGATCACGAGCTACCGTGTGTAATTACTGTGGGCGTGATTTTGAAATAGTTACAACCAGCTATCCATCTGATTGGCTAACAATAGTAGTTTCAACTCGAATGGGATTTATATAGGGCTGAATTCAGATATAATATTCCGTGATATTATATTTGAGTTTACCGAGATTGACACATATATCGCCGTCTGAATTTTCCAGTCGAAAACTTCAACTCTT
>JAVTVY010053402.1:0-25962 GCA_036873755.1 Hanleya hanleyi
GTTAAACTTTATTACTGTTGCAGAGGGTAATCTCAATAAATAAGCCCGTTGTATGCTCACGGTGTATTGGCTTACTCGCCCTCCAGACATAAATCTCATTCCGCTCTCGCTGGACAGGTTCTGGTTGTGTGTTACGGAGACTTCAGTTTCTAACATTCGCACAGCCAAATCGTCGTTTGTCACTATCTTTATGGACTCGCATACTCAATGGATTTTACTTTCAATCATATATCGAAATAATATTTACATTGCTAATATCTTCCGAAACAAATAAACCGACACAGGTCCAGTACACAGCGTATTATGGGGACTTCTGGAGACTAAACTACTAATCATCATAACATCAGAAATCGTTTGTTCGTAATGTATTTATTGGATTCTGACGCAGATCGGTGGACTACAGATATGAGTGCAATTGGACAACTTCCTAAACATCTATCATAATTCTGGGGCATAATCCAATAAATGCAATACCTAGATGAACCATTGTATGCTCGGTAGAAAAGGGTTTATCGGCGACAAACCTTGAAACAGGAATTAAGGTTGGCAATACCTTGAAACAGGAATTAATTTCGTTTCTATGTGAATTCGAGCATATAGATCATTTCCGGATGAAAAAGGAAGTTTTGTATGTGTATCTGTAGAAACGACAGTTGGGTAATAATGGTATATATGTATAACCAGAAGTTAACGATCTGGAAGTATGTATCATTAGATTGGAATAGCTAGATGACACTGGAACACGTCAAATAACCTACATCACCAGACTTTTGCACAGTTCCCAAAAAAGGACGAAATGCAAAGGCACCACACGGGGGATCATGAGTGTAACAAATTAGTCATGTTACATTTGCTGATTATTCAAATTCCAGCACCAGCACTTCTCCAGTGATGCAACACTTCCTTTCTTATTTGAATCTGAGCGAACATGACACATATCAATCTTACTGCGCAACAACGTCACATCATGTGTTATAAGCTGGGAGGCGGTGGTCAATGCATTCTAACTAAAGGATGCATATTTCTAGTGAGTGAGTGAATACGATTTAACGTCGCTTTCAACAATATTTCAGTCATATCGCGACAAACCAATTAAGCATCACCCAGCCAAGTTGCGTCCCTGTTGCATCGAAGAAGCAAATCTCAACATGGAACCAGATACCCGCCGACCGCCCTATAAAACACTAAGGACAGCACACAAGACACAGGCAGGACGCTTACATTCGTGCAATAAAAGACAAGTGCAATTACAGTATTAGATGCAACATTATCAAGTTCCTGATGCTTCTCAGCAAAATGCTTCTACAGTCCATTTGCTTCTGGTATAACCCAACTTTTTACCTGCGACACGCAGGTCCACGAGAGGCTCGCGTTGTTCTTCTTCTTCTTCTGACTTCTTGAGAGTGTGATCTCTGCCACACTTCTCAATTTCCGATCTCACATGACAACCCCGCACTTGGCAATTCATTTGCAACTTCTCTGAGATATTTGGTGGAATGAATTTCCGATCAGACGTCAATTCTCTTAAGTCAAGACATAGTAAACTATTTTTAGCTGCCGTTCAGTCGCTTACAAACTGACGATCAATACATCAGTCATTGCCTTCAGCTATTACCATTTTCACTGAACAGTATGTATATGCGTTTTAAGATCCTTGAATTGCTTATATACCAAGGAAGATGAGCCGTAACCTTGACAGTGGTTAAACTAATCTGCATAGTCATTGGCGACTGTCTTAGTAAGCAGAAAAATAAGTTGACTGCTTCTAGTAATCATTTTATCTATCCAATCTGGATAAGTTAGACAAGTCGACAAGTAACGCATTGTCATCATGATTAATAAGGATTACTACTTGGTATCAAATTATAGATCATTCATCATAAAAACAAACGCAACAATTACGTCTCATAAGTAACGTGAAAAAAACTTTCGCCCAATAAAGCTGTTTGACTTATAGAAATGACAATTTGGTATGATGAGCCCCCAAGCAATTCGCAAATATGAAAATAAATATTTTGAAAGGAAGAATAATACCCTCTGTGGGAATCGAAACGATGACCCTCCAATCCCTGATATTGCACTTACCGTTGTAGCTATGCCAACTCATTGATAATACTAAAAGCAGCCAGAGGATGCTAAGTCCCCCGCCGGAAATGGCAGCAATATTTTTTAGCATTGTTGGTCTCTGGGGGATATACATGAGGGAGGCAACTGCTATACTTCATAGGCGTTGGATGTGGAAGGGTCTTTCTGCCTTCCCAAGTTTTAAAATCAACTCAGAACGGTTGACTGAACATTTTATTTTGCTTCTGTAAATTAGCTTCCATGCAATGAAGCAGGGAAATTATGTAACCGAGAAGCGACCCCAAGTGACATCTCAAGGCATATTATCTGAAAACCAAATTTGACGAGAAGCTGAATGCATCCTCAACCTATTGTCTGGGAACCAAATTTTAAATTTGCCACCAGGTGTCGCCACCTGTATGTGCAAGTGGGCGAAATGCAATCCCAAGGATCATCTCATGACATGGTGTATCAGCATACAAACTTCGGGAAGAATCTGAAAAGGGGTTATTGCCCGGAAACCAAATTTAGATTTGTATGCACAAGTGTGCGAAACACAATCCCAAGTGACATCTTATGGCACATGAATACCAAATTTGAGAAGAATCCGATGAGCAGTTGTCAAATTATTGCCAGAAACAAATTTAAGATTTTCCCACAAGGTGTCGCCGCCAGTATGCAGAAGCAGGTGAAATACAATCTCAAGGGACAAATCATGGCATGGTATCTGCATACCAAATTTGAGAAAAATCTGCTGAGCGAAATCAAATTTAGATTTGACACGAGGTGGTGCTACCTGTAAGCACAAGTGGGTGAAACGCAATCCCAAGCGACATCATATGTCATGATATATTCATACCAGATTTAAGAAGAAGCTGACAAGCGGTTCTCAAGTTATTACCCGGAAACAAATCTGGTATTTCTCCACCAAGTGGCACAACCTGTAAGTAAAAGTGAGCGAAACGCAATCCCACGCAACATCTCCTGGCATGATACATGATACATGATGAGATTCCGATGCGCAGTTCTCAAGCTAATAGCTGAAAACAAATATTGATTTTAACACCGGGTGGCGCCACCTATAGGCGCAAGTGGGCGAAATGCAATCTCAAGCGACATCTTAGGTCATGATATTACCTGGAGACAAATTTGGGATTTTGCCACCAGGTGGCGCCACCTGTGAGTGCAAGTGAGTGAAAGGCAATCCCATGCAACATCTCCTGGTATGGTACATGCATGCTAAATTTGAGAAGAATCCGATGAACATGCAGTTCTCAAGTTATTGGTCAAAAACAAATTTCAGATTTTGTCATCAGGTGGCTTCACTTTCTGAGCAGAAGTGGATAAGGCAATCCCAAGCAACATCTCATGGCAAGGTACAATGTATATGCATGCCTAATTTGGGAAGAATTTGATGAGTATTTCTCAAGTTATTGCCCGAAAACCAAATTTCGAGCAACATTTCAAAGTTATTGCTTGCAGCACAAAAGAACGGAAAGAACCCTAGCGGCGCCACCTACAGGCAGATCTTTCTGAAACGGAATACCAATCAACATCTTGTCACAAGGAATGCATATGCCAAATATTGAAGAAACTAGATACAGTCGATCGAATACGATTGGAGGTATGCCTTCTGCATCTTTAGTAAAGGAAACATTCATTATTTGTGAAGAAAGTAAAAACGTCAAGCTTAGGAAAAACATCATTAACATGGACCCATAAGATGCCTTGAGGGTAGGTATCCACATACCAAATTTAAAAGAATCCATTAAGGTCCAACAGTTACTGTCCGGAAATGCAATTTTATCTTGGCCCTCAGGTAGCGCCATGTGTAGGCAGATAGGCATAAAAAATAATCCCAACCGAGATCTTGAGGCAAGATCCCTTGACATTGGAAATAGAAAATGTTAACTTGGCCTGCAAGTGGCGCCAGATCGACAAGAAAAACAATACCAAGTGAAACCTTCAGGTAAGGTACATGTATACCAAACTTGGAAAGAATTCATTCAAGTATTAAAAAGTTATGTGCCTGATAAATTGAAACTTTTGGGGGTTGCAATTATCCCAATATTATCCCAATATTGCAGACAACACACAAATTTCAGCGTCTGTCAAGATATATTGGAGATATATATGCTCAAACACAATATATGAGGGTCGGGCGTGAGCTAGTTTGGGAGATAGAGGGTGCGGCTCGGCGCCCTGGGGATGGGGACATGCTGTTCTTGAGGGTAGTGGTAGGTGTGCTGACATGAAAGCCATAGAAAGCTCCCTGTATATGAAACAACCACACTGACAACTGCATGCCATCATCTATCACAGTCCGAAAAACCACAAGGTGGAATTCAATTCAATTCAGGAAATTGATCATATGCACACTGTGCACCCAAACTTTAGGAACTCAGTTGTAATTAATATAGTAAGTTACACTGTGGACACAAATGGTTCCTGCAGAAGCTTTAGGGTAAATCATATGATGTGAGATACAATTATTTGATAGCAAAATTGAAGAAAATGTTGTCCTTCATTTAAGATGACACGAAATTAAAAAACCAGGGTTTCAGTACTGCGGGGATTTCCCCGCCAGTTATTTCATATTATACTTCTGAAATATAATATGGTTCATGCAAAAGCTTTAGGGAAAATCATATGATGTGGAATAGAATCATTTCATAGCAAAGTTGAAGAAAATGGCCTTCATTAAGGCGGCACAAAATTCAAAACTAACACGGGTTCGGTACTGCGGGGATTCCCCCGCCAGCTATTTCATATTATACTTCTGGAAAAAGATATGGTTCCTGCAAAAGCTTTAGTGTAAATCATATGATGTGGAATAGAAGGACTGGTCAGCAAATTTAAGAAAATGGTGTCCTCCATTTAAAGCGACATGAAATTCAAAACTAACAGCGAGAAGCGGAAAAAAAGAAAAACAAATGACAAACGCATTTAGGGATGCCTAATTATTAGACAACGCATTTGGAAATTATTGCTTGTGAAGAATTAGAATGGAAACCACGGACATGAACAGAAGATTGGAACAAGACCCAGTGGAACTTGCTGAAACGCAATACCAACTCATGTCTGGTCACAAGGAGTGTGTATGCTAAATTTCGAAGGAATCCGACAAATCTTTTGGAAGTTATCGCCTGTGAAGGATTTGAACAGACATCCACAGACACAAAGAGAGCAAGACTCATTTTAACTGGCACGGACATGAAGAAGCGAAACTCAGTGGCGTCAACTTCAGGCAAATGTTACTGAAATCCAGTACGCAACCGCGTCTTCTCATAAGGAATGCGTATGCCAAATTTCGGAAGAATCCAAGAAAGCATTTGGAAGTTATCGCTTGTAACTGACATCCACGGACACAAAGAAGCAAGATTCATTTTGACCCATTGGCGCCACCTTCAGGCAGATGTTGCTGAAATGCGATACCGACTGGCGTGTTGTCGCAAGGAATGCGTATGCCGAATTTCGGAAGAATCCAACAAAGCGTTAGGAAGTAATCATTCGAACAGACATGCACGGACATCCACGGACATGCACGGACACATAGAAGCAAGAACCATTTTAAAGTCCCCCGGCCGCGTTGCGGCGGGGGACAAAAACTGACTTTATGCGCAACTGGATTTATAATACAGAAATGATAATTTGGTATGTAATGCTCACGAAAGAGAAATAATAATTTAACCGTCAACTAGAATCGAACCCACGACCCCTCCAATCCGTGGAGTTGCACTTACCCTCTGAGCTATGCCGGTTCATAATATTCCTGAGAATATCACAATGAAGGCTAATCGGTAACGCAATGTGCGCAACTGGCATGTCAATTTGATATAGAGTTGTTCAATTGTTTCAGCACAGGCTTCTCACCTACGTCTGTTAGAAGATGAGTCAGACAATCCTGTGCGCGAACAACACATCAAAGTTGTTCAGTTATATTGTGCACTTTTGGGTACAAACCTGAAATTTGGCACATAGATAGTTTAAATGATTTTCCTTCATCCAAATAGGGACACATCCTCGCTATCCTCATTTTCGCAAGCCAGGGCCTTGCTCCACTGGTATTGAATTTCCCGTCCTCTTTGGCAGTCAGAATCCCTTTAGATTAGCATAAGTCCCGTGAATCAATAATTATGTGTATCAGCAGACAATGGGCAGAAACATTTTGCATTTTACATCATTCTGTCAAGTCAGGGTCTATTTCTGCTAGAATTTACTGGTTCTACACATCACAAACTTTGTTAATCAGTTTCACGAATGGAATTACGTCATATATTAACAGACATTGACCATAAAAGCGATCTATTTGACCTCGTCCTTGATTTCCTGGCGGGGTTGGATTTTGATACTTAGATACCATTCATATTGACTTTAACTTGGCAGTCATTTTCGTGAATGCAATACTTTGATGTACCAAGAGATAATGACGAGAACGGTGATCACTTCGATATCTTTCTCTTACACACAGACCTTTTTTAGCGCACTAGCCCTGAAATCTCGCACTCGAATCACCTTAGTTTCGAAATGATTTAACCCAAGTGGCAAACATATATTCGCATTGAATATAGGGAGATATCTATAGATACTGACTAGAAATGTTTCTTATTCCCGGAATTTGATTTTTAGACAAAGAAATTAATATAATTAGCAACCTTCGGAAAGACTTGGCCGAACATGCCAGATGAGATGATATATCCTAAGAATTAAATAGTTAATGAGTTACATAGAAGGAGCAAAACATGTCTTGGTATTAACTTGATGCATGGAAACTGAGAGAGTCAAGGTATTTAGTTTGCAGATGATAATACATGTAAACTCAGTTAATTAATTAATTAATTATTCTAATACTGTCCCAGGCCTAAATTTGAATAGTAAAAAGTGTCATTATGCCTCTTCGGTCAGTTCGATAAAGCCTTCGCTCCCATTCCATAGATTCACAGATCAAACTGCTAGACCTGATACTAATTTCTTCGAAAATTGCATTTGAAGGAAATATCAATTTTCCATTTTCCTCGGCAAAGTAAACGAGAAGCGCATAAATTTTGGCGCAATGACCAAATCCTTGAAATTGGTTAGGCTTTCCACACATTTGAAAGCCTTTTCTGATTTGCACAAGTCAACGGCTGAATCGAATGTAATTTGGCATACACGATACTTGGACCAAGACATTGCTAAAGCGATCATTGCGACTTCGACTGTCAATTCAGTATAGACGGCATAGACGGCACTCTCTAAAATAACAGTCATATTATCGTTCTCGATGTATTAGATTGAATATTTCCAATCCAATAAAAGATTGGTCACTAATTTCAATCTGATAGATTGAATTTCAATCTAATTTTTCATGTACCTGTCGGATTTCTGAGCGGGGAAAGTATCTTTATGGTATCAGAAATATGACGCAATTCATATAATTGTGGGTTACGAGTTGAACATTACTTCCATTGGCAAGAAAACGCTGACAGATGGAGCTGTATTTCTACAACAGATATTGAATCAGGTTTCCGTTTTTTGATAATACTAATATTCGGATGCAAGTAAGATCATCTTTTATTTTCTAACGCACGTGGCCGAATAAGTGTTCATATGAAGTCCACTCCTTCCGCTGATATGTCTTTCACTGTATTACTGCCATAGCCGCAGGTTTTGACTACAATGTTGTCATTTATCATTTGTTGTTCAATGAAATATGTACAAAATGGTATATAAAACAGAATAAAATACAACCACAAGTGGCTATAAGGGGATAGTAGGGAAATCATCAGACATAAAAAAAAATCAGAACCATCATACCCCCGAATGTATGAACATCTATTATTAATTGCAGCGTAACAAAGGTAGCGGAAAATTTGCCGACGTAATGGCATGAAGTCATATGACCCCACAGATAAATATACCGACTGCATATTTCTAAAAAAACCCTTCATGGTAATACAGTACAAGGCAGAAATAACTTGTTCATAAACGCGATTAGAACGCGAAGTAATCGGGACTGACCCGCGCTACAAATTTTGGAACACGCGGTTTCGACCCGACTGCTTTCTGTAAACGCGTCAGCGTGTAAAAGCGGCCGATGTCGCTATCGACGCGATCGTCTCGGGTTTTAGCGCGATCCACAGGCATATTTCAAAAGGGATTACTTTATTGATCGCGTCAGATGGAGTCTTGTTGGCCGAACAAGCCAAGATTGACCACCACGTAAGAAATTCCCCTCACAGTAAAATGTTCGTCGAGTGAAAGCTCATTGATAGTCCACACCATTCAATAACGAAATAGTCGGAAATATAAGTTCAAATTTTATTAACAATCATAGCATAAACGTATAAGAAGTTTATTTTGTTGAAGACGTACCTTCGTTGTGATGGAAATTGAGAAAATCTGCAAAGAATTTGCCGTTTTTTGGACCATTTTCAGCGCCATCGAAATCTCATTTTCCGCGGTAGAATGTAGGAGATATTGGCCTCATTCCTAAGGCCATTTTCCCCACTTTCGACCTATGATGAGTGATTTAACAACTAACAAAGAAATAACGAAGAATTTGATTGAATAGACATGTGCTTGTCCTGAATATTCGTTCGATAAAACAAGGTCGACTGAATTGGTTAATACCGCGAAGCTGATTAGTTGAGAATGAGGTCATCGTAGGAAAGTCTGTGAGACAATCGCAGCGATTGGCCGGCTGTCCGTCTGTACGTCGGTCTTCAGTGCCGAGTGAATTTATCGCATAGAAAATGCCTCAGTTGGAAACTTTAGCGAGCCGACTGTTGGATTCACAATGGAAATAAAGGGTTTCTCGGATTTATATGTCGGATTAAAACCCACAGAGATGATGTACTGGTATTTTGGCACGATCGTCCGCTTGAATTGAGCGAATCGTGATGAGATTTTTTATAAAAAATATCGTTTGGCTGGGACATAGACGCAAGGTAATGTTCATTGTTGCCGAAATCAAAGGATTTTTTGTTTGTTTTATTTTCTAACAGGTAGAAACAAAAGGGCAGATATTTTGAAGGACAGATTAATTAAAGTATGGGCTTTCTGAAAATATATATATTTAGCGGGGTATCAATCAAGCTACATGCAAATATATTGCTTCAAAAAGCACGGTCCATAAAAAAATCCTCCCGCATGCATTTATCTGAGCATACAAGGCTGACAAATGAGACTATCGGCAAGTAGCAAAGAAACTCGTTTATTTACAACACGCGACTTGTTCTGATCGCGTCATGCAGTTACGGCGTACGGTCGACGCGTTTCAGTCGAGATTATGCTTTTGTTTTTGCGCGATTTAGGCGAGTTTTCCGGCTGCGATTAATAAATTATAGTCGCGAAAATGATTTTTTTCACTCGCGTTTATGAGCAAGATATTTCTGCCTTGTACTGTAACTGTCATAATCAGAATTGCCATAATCCAAAGGAGCTATTCGAAGCAATTGCCGAACCTATACCCATATTCGTTGTACAATTACCGTTACCAAATAACGAAAACTGAACCCTTCATAATACTTCACTACAAAATCATAATGTTATACCATTGGAAGTGATATTGGTTAATCTTGGGCACAATATGTTACCCGCGATTCGATTTTGTTTATATCTTGACCTTTGATCAGCCGAAAACATTGACGAGCGTCACTTAAGGTAAAAAATTAAATTCAAACGATTTTAGACCGAAAAAGGTGAAAATGGATTCACAAGAAAACTACAGCTTCGTTATTGTAAAGGATCTCGGTGAATCAGTTCAATAAATCCTGCATACAATTCATTAAAATGTAACGAATGATCTGTTCTTTGTTTGTACAACTCCAGGTTGGAGATCTATTCGGTTGATCTGGCCTGGTACTGGTGTTACGGAAGTCGACATTTCAACGACGCGTCTGGGAATAATTTTATCGGCAGAATGTCTTCCGATTGGCGTTTGCTGTATATTAACCTGGACAGAATGTTTGCAGTGAACTCGCCAGAGAATACAGGAAATCGATATTGATTTTGCTCATGAAACGTTATAATGGTACATTTGTTGTGACTTGTTATCGTTGTCTTGGCCATTCGATTGCACAAATGACAAAAATAGCAAACAACAGTGAAGAGATTCTCATGTATGCAGGAAATGATGCGGTAAATACAATTTAGCATGGACTCGGGCATTCAGAATGTCAGCAAGTTATCCAGCTAAATAATAATCTGAATCAAACACATTGAATTTTGCTGACAACGCGGGAAATGTGTCCAGTTAGTTTGCCTACTGAAGTATAATGACGACGCGGGAACGTCACCTCGTAACGTACCGTGATGTGAACGTGACATGACTTTTGGCATCTTTGGTCAGAAAACACAATCAAGTAATAAATGACGAAATCGTTCTGTCTAATAACTGAAAGTAGATCTGACAATGTCTCATTCTGGCAGATCACAAGGGACAAATGCCATGTGTTGATCATGTTGATATCCTCCACACATTAGTTGAATTTGGAAGAATATCGAATGATTTTATCAACACAACAATATAACACTTAACAATTGGACCGACAACAAAACAGCAATACGCTAACACAAAAATCAACCAAGAAATGTTTATTAGTGGGCACCAAATTGATGGGTTTATTCAAAATTTTACCGCTGGATATACAGTTTTCATCATTCAGAGGATCTCACATTATATTACAGAAATCGACAAGCGAATGCAGCCTGAAATCGAAATGCTTCTGATTGTTACAATAATTGTGAACCAATTATATATTTCGAACACCCTAGCAGAAGGCCTGACAAAAAAAATGTCTGCAAAGTCGTACTCACGCCATTTCGGTGTTTATCCCAATTAGTTGCGCAATATTATCGAATACCGTGTGAATGATGCCAAATGCTTCCCCAGTGTGACATCTGCTCAGACGAAGTAAATAAATAATAACACGCGTGTTTCGAATGTCATAAGTCAGAGAAGCAAACTAACAAACCTCATTTGATTACAGTAATGATTAGTTAAGAGAACAGTCATGTCAATTATATGAATAAAAAATTCATCCAATGATAGAACCGTAGTTCTCTAAGGTAAGTGGACTAATCATATGAAAACTGGTCAAGTTTGGAAAAGTATTCCAGACTCTGTTCAGGTCAAATACTTTGTTTAATGGGTGCAAACCGTAGCTCTTCATCACGAAAGACTTGACAGTTTCCATCGAACAGTTAGGCATCAATTTCTCAGGAGACACATCGATATAATATAGCCCTAGCGATGCCAGGTGATGGAGTGAACAAATGGCATCAGGTGAGTGGTTCAGTACAGCGGAAGATATATTGAGATTCAACAACGAATTTTCAAAATTCCTGAATGCTGTGTCTGGAAAGTGTGCAACGCGCATACCTCTGATGTTTAACGACTTCAATTTTGTCAAATAGTTCATCTCCTGAGGCCAGTCTGTCATCCACTGCATTCCGATGTCCAAATACTCCAGTGTTTTACCTATAGAAGCCATTGCATCAGAATCAAGTGACTCTAGTCCGTTGATCTGCAGTACAATTAAATTGTTGAGTTGAGTCAAAGCTTTCGGGAGTGTGGTTAGATGGTTGTTTCCCAAAGACAGATTCAGCGCCGTATCCTCCAAGCCATTGAATGCCCCATCGGCTATATAGTTCAGTTTATTGTTGTCTAGAAGCAAGGCAAGGTTTAAGTATGTGGACAACTTTGAGAAAACTCCTTTCTCCAGTCGTGTTATACGGTTGTAAGATAGGTTGACTGCAATGTAGGTTGTAGGTGTTTTCTGAAATATAGGAATATCTGTGAGGCCTGTGCTGTTACAGTGGATCTTGGTACCAAAGCAGGTGCAGGGTGGAGGTGCAGCACAAATATCTGATGCCAGAACTACAGTCAGCTGGAGAATAGCGCCAGTAAACAAACAGGTCAGAAGAAGGAACATCTGAAATAATAATTAAAGTAACCGTTTTTATTTTGACTCCTGTTGTGAGGTTGGCGTTCTTTGGAGCTGACATGCTAATTGACTCACAGATTCTCTAAGTTTCACAAAACCATTGAAACAGATACAGCTGAAGAGTTGGTACATTGTATTGGGTAATTTGCAGATTAAGGAATATATGATGCCAATCATTGAATTACAACACATATAAGGGAAGTGGGAAGAGGTGCCGACATACTGACTGCGTCACATGACTTCACAGAATAGTCTTCTGGTTAACCTATTCTAAAGCACATACCAAGAATCTAGCGATTCGTGATATGTGTTGTATCTCAGGTACTGTTCATGTGGCAACTCGGATGATATGACCACACGGCCCCTAGCACCGGCATAAGCGGTATTAGATACAAATCTAGAGAGCTATGATGGAAATGCTCTGACAACTCGTATACTGGTAATTGGTGAGCTGTTTCGCTGTGACAACTCGTACATTGGAGATTGGTGAGCTGTATCATCGTCATCGTCTATCCACGGTTTGATGATTTGCATTCAAGCAGAATTTTCTCTTACACCAGTTACCTTTTTCAGTATTTGATAGAATATCCCAGATTTAAGTAATTACAAGCGTCTAGTCCGTCATTCATAATCCAGCCGTCGTCCATTAGAGAATATCCGCGTCCATAATCCAAAGACCTATTCCATTTTCCACATAACAGTATTAGCACCAAATTCAAAAAGACAATCATAGTATACATAAACATAGGCTTGTTTCCTGCAAGAGAGAAGCGGTCAACAGTTTTCAATGATGCCGGCAAGACATCATGATGTTCCAAAAATATCAAATCCGTATCGCTGATCAGTATTCTTAATCCATAATATTCGTTACAGAGTCTAAAAAAAAAAAAAAAAAAAAAAATGGCATATGATCTCATTGATATTCTAATTGAATCATAACTATTTAGAGCTGATTCCTGTCACCCAGGTTAAACATCATAAAGATTCATGCAGTTGTGTGCTGTTACCGGTTAATTATTACTTGTCCTGGGGCTGAAGGTTAACTGGTTCTGGAGAAATATCATTTAGGGGCTCTACATTCAGCATTTGGATATCGGTGTGCGGATGATGGGGCTACCACCCAGTAAACACATGAGTACAAAGGTATTGGCTGAATTCAATCGAGGTAGAACGAAAAAAACTTTGAACGTTTAGCTTTTGTACGGGACAGGAGATCATCAGCTAGATCTTATGTTTGACATGTTTGATATGGTAAAAAACAAATTAAATTGCCGTGTAATAAATTGCTGAATTAAATAAAAAACCCAGCAAACTGGCGACTACTTAAAAGGGTCAATGGCTCTTGTTTCTTACTATTGGCTCAGGGTTAGATGTGTTTCCAATGAACCGATTAATCCGGATGATACATAATCCATTCAAATAAAAGTGCATTCGTGTGCGTAGTTAAAAAATAGTGTATTACCTAAGCGCATTGAGCTAATTTACAACGAGCAGATATTCCAATGACAGACCAACGCACTGGTACCCTAAATCTTGCGAAGCAGACCAGCTGTCTCAATTCCACAAGATAATTAAAACAGAATACCGAAATGAATTTTTAAAGAATGCTCTCGTCATAAATTTTCCCATTCAGTTCATTTCTTGACTGTTTATAAGTTTACATCTGATATAGAGATATTTACTGATATACAGCTGAGACGTTTACTGATGTGTGAACGATGCCACAGATGTTAACTAATACACAGAAAATACCTACACGAAGTCTAACCGCACAATATATCGTATGTTCTGGTATGTAGGGGTTTTGCTAAACCGACAATAAAAGCGACAATGAAAAATAGGCTGTATGCCTTCATTTCTACAAGCTTTCGACGAAAACTATCCGCATCTCAGAAAATGATAATCGCAAAGAGGTTAGCTCACCATGTTACATCCAATCATATGTCTCCATATTCAATGCTTCTACATGTATGTTATATAAATATTAGTATCTCTATACATCCTTACAATTACCACTACATGTACCTAAGTATGAGGATAGTTTGATTACCAATACAAATACATACGCAGTCACGGTCACGGTTTGTTTATGGTCATGACGCAAGACCGGCTACGAAGATTAATTGACAAATCGCTGTTTGATACAAGAAATCTGGTTAGCTACGAGGCAATAGGACAGGGTGATTGGGTAGTGCGGGTTTTGTTGTGATTTGTAGTGGAATGTTCAGCTGTCCAGGCAAGGGGGGAAGGGGGGGGGGGCATTTCCAATTTTTTTTAACTCATTAATCTAGGGAGCTGCAACTCACCACACAATAGCCTTGGGTGAAGGTCTACCCCCAACAAATCTAAATTACTTCTTTGATTCGTCCGTCGTTTTCAAAAAGTTTTTTATTTAATCTGATAATAATCTGATATGAATTAAAATAGTATTTGTCTACTTTTTCTTGCCGAAAAGCATGAATTTTTCATAAAAATGACGAAAACATCGTTTTTATGGTGAACCACATGATCGCCATTTTGAATTTATCCGTGATCCCCAAATTGACCCCAATCTCATAAACTACAAAGTTACGGAGAGTCAGCTCTCGTTTTTTGTATGTTCGGAGATCGCTTAAAAAGTTTGGTACAGGCACCATAATGCTACCCTCCAGTCCTGGTAGGATTAATACATCTGAATCTGTGGTCAAGAATATTATCAGTCATACTTAATACAGGATAATACAGGATAATACTTAACTTACCTTGCTAAAGGGCTGATTAAGAATCTGTATTAATTATGAATCCGTCTGTTGCCGTGTTCAGTGCCGTAGTATCTGTGTAACTACTGCTTTATATGTGTCTCTCATTGGTAGCAAGTGGTCATTTTCACATGGAGTTACGTGTTGTATTGCACGAATGTTTTGAATGTACCGGTTAACACGACACACACGAGAGTACTTGTCAACCTGCACGGAGATTAGATATTTCAAAATTGTGCTGCACGCAAAATAGGACAGGTTGCCTAGGGTTCGCGATTATGGAATAATCAGATGGCGTTAAATGTCAAGGTGTTAAATTGAATTACTAAATACCCAAATTTGCTGCTCAGTCTGAAACCATCTGAACCTCTACATTTAATTTTTAGAAACACTAAAGTTCTGTACGATTCATCCTACGATGGTAAAACGTACCGGTAATGAAACTGGCGCCATTTGCCAGTTTAACCTGCGATATGTGAACTCGTGGCTTTACTCGGCGGCTGACAGACAAATTAACCTGGAGCACTGTGGGGGAAAGCATATAGCTTGGTGATTTCTCGAAAGTGAAACTCCAAATGTCAAGAGATCATGTTGTGGTAAAGAATGTTCTTAAAGTTCTGAGTTGAACTGTAAAGTGCCAACTCCGTGAAATAGATACTTTAATCAAATGACCTTTGTTGATGTCAGCAAGGGAACTAAATCTTCGATGAAATTATTTAGTAGAATAATGTCGGAATTATGAGTCTAATCCCTTCAAAACATAGAATTTTGTTAAATTGCTAGCTAACACGCTATTGCAAGGTGGAATTCTTACTATTTTCCGAATCATTCTATTATATCTACAGGTTATCCGGTGTTTTGAAGAGTTCCGTATTGATTAAAAGAAAGTATATTGCCATAATTGTTGTCAACAACTTCACCCATCATCAACATTTCAATGTGAATTCTAAGACTACTGAAACGCGACGGATAAGGTAACCTACTGAATCGGGCTGATCCAACCACTTCCAAAGAGGCCAGCATACTTTGGCATTGCGTCCGTTGGGTTCACACAATTCAATGGCAATCATCAACATATCTCGTCCTGCAATTATTGAGATTTTCTTGGTGTTGATTTCGTTCGGGACGTATTGTAGTCCGCGATATCAATTATGTGGTACGGCGAGTGAGGATGGGGGGAGGGGCATTTGTCTTACTCGTTTTGCCGGGAAATGTGGTGCCTAGAAAAGTCAGAAATGAATTGACAATACATCTTTTGACCAAAGTTATCAAGTAATAATAATATAAACAACCCGGTAAGCCACACCTGTACATTAATGGTTGTAGCTCAGGCTCCGACTCCTGCCCTTAGTTATCAAACAGCGGGTAAATTCTGTAGAAATATATTTACAGAAACAGAGTTTCGGGTTGTTTTTTTAATTCATAATATACGAATTAGCGATTAACCCTCGTCAGGGAGTCTCAACGCAGATCATAGCATGTCATCAACATGATCAGATCTTCTCAGTATTTTACTGATGGCATATGTTTATATACACCACAAAAGTCAAGTCAATTCACATGTAGGAATTATTAGCCATCATTCTCCAAGAAGTAACTTGTGACTAGCATAGTTTACTTCATTGTAATAGGAGAATCCTTCCGCTATGCAGGTATCCCTCAGCATGTCTGTTTCTGAATTTATTCTCAGTTAACCCGTAATCGTGGGTTTCCAAACATGCATGCTGTCTGGTGTGCTGACAATCTGTGTAAATACTGAATATATTTCATATATTTCAGTTACTTCTTGTAGCTTTGTTATTAATTTGACTGGCTATTGCCTTGTATGTGTCAAATTTGTCGATTTACGACAGTCGGCTTTCGCCTTAGCAGAAAATCATCTGCTGGGCATTATAAATGCCAGATATCATAGATATCTCAGATATACAGTAGCGTATATCATTTCGCTCCGTGTACGATTGTACACTCTTTCGGAGATCGTAGAGGTCTGGGGTTGACAGACGCCGACACTGTTAAATAGTATAACAGCATCAGTGTCTATTGGCCGTAAATCGGGAAATCCGATTGGCCGCAATGCCGACAGTCTATTGGCTGTAATTGGCGGGCATATCAGTCCTTTGTTTGCTTGAATCATCTCAAGCTCACAGTGCTGAAATTGCATATATTTTGTGTACGGTATGACCGTATACCATACACCTCCTCTTTTTAGGTCCCTTTAGCGTAATGTCTGAGAAGAAAATGATATATTTTCTGGGTATAACAAAACGGTTCGGTGACTGGTAAAATCCTGATATATATACTTTTCAATATTTTAAATATCAAAAACCAGGAATATCAACAACTCCATCGGAGTGTGATATATAAGTCGTAATAACCGATTTATTCGGTATATACAGTAGTCAGGAAAAACCTAGACATGCATTTTGTAAATACATATAGCAGTCAGGTATTATATCTGAAGTTATATCAGATACGCAGTGTAGAGTTTGATAACTCGGATACTAGATCCATAAGTGTGTACACAGTTGTACACAAGCAGCATAGATACCGTGTAATGGTATACCCTTATGAAAATTTACCACAAAAATCTATAGTTGAAATCTATAGATTACTATCGATTTTGTGGTACTTTTGCGGATTTACTACAGCTCAAATTCTATAGCTTACTACAAATTAACTATAGCTTACTACAAATTAACTATAGCTTACTACAAATGAACTATAGTTTACTACAAATGATCTATAGCTTACTACAAATGAGCTATAACTTACTACAAATGAATTATAGTTTACTACAGATGAACTATAGCTTACTACAAATGAGCTATAGCTTACTACAAATGAACTATAGTTTACTACAAATGAACTATAGCTTACTATAAATGGGCTATAGCTTACTACAAATGAATTATAGTTTACTACAGATGAACTATAGCTTACTACAAATGAACTATAGCTTACTACAAATGAGCTATAGCTTACTACAAATGAATTATAGTTTACTACAGATGAACTATAGCTTACTACAAATGAACTATAGCTTACTACAAATGAACTATAGCTATAGATTGGTAGCTTCACTTTGGACTGGGTATTTATATTACATCCTCAATACTGAACAACATTGTAGAATAATCTATTTCAGAGAATGACAACGCCCTGATAACACAACGAAAAGAACACAATAATTTCTTATATAATACTATATTTATTCTGCTAGCACTAAATCGCTCCATACAACATCATAAAATGCACTCAGTTAATGTCCAAACACTTCGTTAATGTAAAAATACTACTTCTTTAATTGCTTCGAAGCATTGTTCAGCTTCAGGTGAATACTGGCTTTGTCCACTTCTCTCTTGTCGGGGAATACTCTACGAGTTTCAACTGGAAGGAGAAAAGAAAGAAAAAATTTGAGTTGACAAATTATTTAGTATACACTTCAAATGGACATACTGCAAGTCTGAACTTGTTGACAACGGCATTTCATTACAGTTAATTGAATTTAATTAAGTTATTATGAAAGAACCCATATTATTATTACTACTGTGTTCTTGTGATGGGTAAGAAATACTTACCAATATTGAAATGAATGATGTCTTTCTCCAATTAAATCATCGGATGATCCAGTTGATGGATCTGGTGATGAGGGTGATCGCGTATGATGGGGCAAGGGTTCGGATGTTGATGGTGTCAGCAGCTGACATGGTTCTGCTGGGCGAGTCTATGCCTGACGTGATGCCACCTTATTCATTGTCTTCACCGAGGTCTTGATGTCATGAAATACAGATGGCAGTTCTGTGAAATAAAAGATACAAAATGTGTACTGACAGTTGGACTGATAATATTCAGTCAGAATGTTAATAGTCATAAATTGCAGAATCTTGTTGACAAAGGATCAACAATGTTTTAAAACTTTCAAATCTCATTAAATTATTATTTACTAAGATTAATTGCATTAAATGATTATTTACAAGTGATCGCTTGTCAACCATTAAAATTCAGTGTCATTTAACATGCATTTTACTGGTTAGCAAACTTGCAAAACTCAAATTTAAAATCTTACCAGTAAGTGTAGATAATGAGACTTTCAAAGAACTGTTTTCTGACTTCAGAGACGGGTTCTCTGCTCTCAGCTCTTCAACTTCTTTCTGCAGAGCCCTCCGGTCTGCTCGGCTACTAGAATCCTACAAAGAAGAAGAAAACCAAAATCAATAGGCCCCACACCCACATATTTTGTCCACATTGAGAGAAATTTGGATTAATATTATTAGAAATAGTTATCTGAAAGGGATCAGTAAAATAGATGAGACAATTCATGAGCAATGTTCTCAATAGTCAAAATAATGAATTATCTGATAATAGCCTAGGGATTTAGCTGAATAGTCCTGATAGTTGAATTTATATTTACTTCATCTGACATGTCTTGAACAGGTGCCACTGGAAGTTTTCCTTGTCGCTGTTTGTTTAACTTCTAAAGGATGTTGTTTGACTCATTCTTTTAGGCATCACGAACTGTCTTGCTCATCTTCTTTGTAGCCTCTGTGATCTCCTGTGGGGAAAACAATTATTAACGTATCATGTCGTGATTTATTGTGAAAATAAATTCACCAATTTTCAACTCAATTCTGTACTAACACTGACATGGCCAAACAATTGTTTGTAGGAGTGTTTATTTATTCATATGAAGTAATCAACGGGACATTTGAGTAACCAAACAACCTGGAAATTCTAATAAATGACATTTTTCAGATAATGTGTGAAACTGGATGATAGCATGTACAGTAGACTATACTCCCCCCCCCCCCCAACAAGGGTGAAATTACCACAATTGAAAAGTACACAAATGGGGTACAACATGTATTAAAGCTTAGGCTAAGCATAATTTGTCACATCATATAGTTCAGCCCTTAACTGGATGAAAAGCATCCCAAGTTCAGGTTGTCAGGAATAGAACACACCACTGGTACATTTGGCCTATCTGGAACTGGGCAAAGCTGTGTTGTAAGCGTATTTGTATTCTTTCACCAGAATCCACAGTGAAGCTGTGAACATAATAAAAACATCATTGATAAACTGTTCATTATGGTGTGGTGAGGAGAGATGCAATTTGACAGGACAGGAAGCTCAGACTGTGAAACTGACAGTATGAAATGAAAGCCAGGACTTGAAAGAATCACAAATTACTGTTATCAATTCATTCATATGTTATGTCAAGTTTTTCAAGTAAACATCGGAAATGGCTTGTCTATTGAATCTGAGGAAGTAGGCTTGTGTCTACGAAAGCTCTTGTTGAAATAAACTAGTTAGTCTCAAAGGTGCTACCTTTTGTTTATTTGTCTATTGAAGGTAGATGTTCACAAATATACCAGTACAGGAAATGACACATTGAGATTGTAAAAACATCCCCTTCAGGTTTCTTACAATGAACTATGCAGGAGTCTCCCAGCATGGTTAATCCCTTACACAACAGGCCACTAAGAGAAACTGATCTATTCTTGTGAGGTTCACAGTTATTTCAATTAACAAAATATACATGTCTGTTCAGCAATTGAAAACATCATAATAAATACAATTCTCCGCTATTAAAATATCTGGGTTTTTTATATTAGTTCAGATGGATTTCATTTAAAGTGGAAATCTGTAATTTCTAATAAGATCAATCATTGCTATGGGTGAAATTTTATGTTAGCTTATTTCTGAAATTGGCAATTATCCCAAGGTCAAGCTCAGAGCCACACCAGCAGAGCCTACTACAATTTTATTTATGATATACTGTTTTAGATATGTGATGTTCATAATACTGCAAACTGACATTCTCTACGTAAATGCAATTGATATACAAAAGTAATATATTAATCTGTTGTCAATATATTCGACATTTATATATTTTCATTTTCAAATTTGTTTATGTTCGCTTGATCAAGGCTTCCGGCAAAGGCCAAAAGCTCATGCATTAAATTGCATTTATGTGGATATACGCAGATTTTGTAGTCATTTATTTATATTTCGAGAATGGTACACATAAATTCAAAGTCGTCAATGAGCGTTCAAAGTTGCTAAGGTTAGACAGCATTTTATATCTAAGGTAATTACACTGGGCTTAATATGCCTAACTATCCTACACATAGATTAGAGAAGTCGAGAAAATCAACCAACAAGCCACATTTCCTTCATAAACCAGTGAGATAAAACAATCTTTTCAAGGAAGCATAATGTTTTGGTTGTTTACAGTGTAATATACAAACCTGACAAAGTTATTTATATAACTTAATATATTTTAAACTATTCCAAAATATTCCAGACTTAACAAATGGAGCACTATTACAGCTTGCAAATAAAAAACATTAGGCCCTATCAATTGTTCAATTTTCAAATGTGCAAATCTTTTTCACACTTTAGTGTTGGCGTAAATGATCACTTTAGAATGCTATTTTTTGCCTACAAGTTGCAAAAGGTACTTACCATCAATCTCAATCAGTTCCATCAGCCATAGATAATCGGAAATATGACTTTTACTGTCTCCAAATCATTCAGCTGATAGCTGCAATAAACATGGAAACATTCGGCCGCCATCTTTGTTTTTCTCTGTGCAGCGCCACCTAGTGTCAGTGTCAAGAAACTGAGTTACCTCCCCTCCATTCAGGATAGACAGACTTTGTAAATATCATTCAAATTGGGAAACCATTTAAAAAGTGCACACCGACTATATTTGTTCTTTGTCCCCCCCCCATATTACACAGTTATGACTGCAACAACAACCATTATTCAAAAAGTTAATTACTTTGATTTACCACCAGCGGACATCCTTAATTCAATTTTAATTAAAACTTTAATTCAAAACAATCAAAATTTAAAAACATTCCAATTTTAATAAATTTCCGATTAAGATTATCAGTGAATTCAATTTGAGTTAGAATATTTAAATTTTAGTTTTCAGTGACCTTGCATTTGTTTGGATATCGAACTATGATGGATGGCAATTAGATTTTTTTGTCAATTTTATTAGCATTTCCTAAATGACATTTCAAAATACTTCACAGTCAAATATCAGCATAACGATAGAATATTCATAATATTGAAAATAAAATTAATCCTTCAATTCAATTGTAACTTAGTTTATTGAAAATATCAATCATGAGTTTGTATTAAATTCAAGTTAAAATTTAAGATAAATTTCATATGAAACTACCAAAATTGATATTTGATGCCTCATGAGCAACAGATTGGAGATTGGTGGTACAAAATCTCTCCCTCCAACTACGAGCAGTCAAATATGGAGAACATTACTTGGGTGTTGTGGACTGATATTGAATCCTATTTGATCATATTAAATTGCAAATCCTATAAGATCTGGACCATATAAGGTCCAAAATACTACACTTGTGTTGTGGTTATGATGTTTTGGGATTTATTAGTATAGCACAGCTCTGTAGTACAGTAAAACACTGTTATAGTGAACACTATACCGGCAGTATATTATAGCGTAGAAACCACAAAATAATACAATTGTGTAGTGGTATGCTTATTTTTTTTTTTTTTGTTTTTTTTTTTTTTAACATAGCCTAACAACTCTGTAATACCGGTACAGTAAAACCTGGCTGTAGTAAATACTATACTGACACTGTAGTAAACTATAGAAACCACAAAATACTACAGATGTGTTGCAGTTTGTAGTATAGCTCAACACCACTGTCTCACAGTAAAACACTGCTCTAGTAAATATTACACGGACGCTGTAGTAAACTGTAGAAACTACAAATTACCACAAAATACTACACTTGAGTTGTGGTATGCTTGGGTTTTTGTAGTATATTAAAGCACTGCTGTAGTAAATACTACAATGACACTGTAGTAAACTGTGGTAACTATAGAGTACCATAAAATACTATACCTCATCTATAGTTTACTACAAAATACCACACTTTACTACAAGTTTGCTGTAGTATTTTGTGGTAAAGTGTGGTATATTTTCATAAGGGTATCTTCGCATCGTTCATAAGTTTTGATCTGCGAGGCAAGCGTAGTAGTTTGCCACGTATCAAAACACTCCAGCGGTACGTTTGTACCTATTATAGAGTCGACAACGAGGTCTAAGACAACAGAGGAATATATCTCTGTTTAGAGTGGAATCGCAAATCTTGACCGATATGTTGAAATTCTAAACGTCCAATTGGACGCAATAACACAGCGGCTGTCCGCCAATAATTCATTTGTGTGTTAGAATTCTACATCTGTTCAGCTCTAGCTGGACTAAATGCGTATGATCGGCACAATTAGCGCCCCTCATTTGTCGACCTCATATTATTTCTATAATAATATCAGGGGAGATTTATGGTATAGTTTCCTGGTGAAACAAAGTATGGCTGTATGTATATGTCCTGTGTAGCTACCAGGTACATAAAAGCCTGTGAGAGCAAAACGCCGGCTAAAACCGATAATAGCTTATCCAGCTGTTGCCCTCAATGCGAAGCAAACACAGGGTTTAACCCAGAACTCAGTGTGTGTTTACCATAAACAGTATACTCTTACTGTTATCATGTCAAAGTGTTATCAATTGACAGCGGTCAAGGTTGGATCCGATTACAGATACACTCATTGGCGGTGACAAATTCTTTATTTTGTCTAATTTGACGGGCTTTGGCCATGTGTGTCAAATGAGTCGATTAACGACTAGCGTTTTTTCGCCTTTGCAGAGAATTTTTTCTGCCTGGCATCGTTTAACAATACCAGAAAGTCTACAATTTATGTAGTATCTTAACAGTATACGGTAATATATACTGTCCGAACAATATACGTTAATGTATACCGTCTTGTGGACGATGACGACCGTATATGACGTAGTCATTAGTAAACTAAGTATGTATGCATAACTTAGTGTACAGGGCAGTCTGTGTTGGGTCTGAGACTAACAATCAAGACATGCTCAAGGATCAGAGATAAACGAGAGTTTAAAGCCGATTCACGTGTTTGGATCGTAGGCCCGAAGGCACGACTCAATAATAATAATATAAACAATCCGGTAAGCCACACCTGTACATTAATGGTTGTAGCTCAGACTCCGACTCCTGCCCTTAGTTATCAAACAGCGGGTAAATTCTGTAGAAATATATTTACAGAAACAGAGTTTCGGGTTGTTTTTTTAATTCATAATATACGAATTAGCGATTAACCCTCGTCAGGGAGTCTCAACGCAGATCATAACATGTCATCAACATGATCAGATCTTCTCAGTATTTTACTGATGGCATATGTTTATATACACCACAAAAGTCAAGTCAATTCACATATAGGAATTATTAGCCATCATTCTCCAAGAAGTAACTTGTGACTAGCGTAGTTTACTTCATTGTAATAGGAGAATCCTTCCGCTATGCGGGTATCCCTCAGTATGTCTGTTTCTGAATTTATTCTCAGTTAACTCGTAATCGTGGGTTTCCAAACATGCTATCTGGTGTGCTGACAATCTGTGTAAATACTGAATATATTTCATATATTTCAGTTACCTCTTGTAGCTTTGTTATTAATTTGACTGGCTATTGCCTTGTATGTGTCAAATTTGTCGATTTACGACAGTCGGCTTTCGCCTTAGCAGAAAATCATCTGCTGGGCATTATAAATGCCAGATATCATAGATATCTCAGATATACAGTAGCGTATTTCAGTTCACTCCGTGTACGATTGTACACTCTCTCGGAGACCGTAGAGGTCTGGGGTTGACAGACGCCGACACTGTTAAATAGTATAACAGCGTCAGTGTCTATTGGCCGTAAATCGGGAAATCCGATTGGCCGCAATGCCGACAGTCTATTGGCTGTAATTGGCCAGCATATCAGTCCTTTGTTTGCTTGAATCCTCTCAAGCTCACAGTGCTGAAATTGCATATATTTTGTGTACGGTATGACCGTATACTATACGCCCCCTCTTTTTAGGACTCCCGAGTCTGAGCTACAACCATTAATGTACAGGTGTGGCTTACCGGGTTGTTTATATTATTATTATTAATAATACTGAGAAGATCTGATCATGTTGATGACATGTTATGATCTGCGTTGAGACTCCCTGACGAGGGTTAATCGCTAATTCGTATATTATGAATTAGAAAAACAACCCGAAACTCTGTTTCTGTGAATATATTTCTACAGAATTTACCCGCTGTTTGATAACTAAGGGCAGGAGCCGGAGTCTGAGCTACAACCATTAATGTACAGGTGTGGCTTACCGGATTGTTTATATTATTATCCAGTTTTTGTTTAATGATGTGAATTTCTCCGCAAATTAACAAATACCATAAAAAAATCAGTGACTATGATCGCGGTCACACAAAATAAACTTGTTGCATGTGTTGCCGTCAGTTGGGGTGTATTCGGACAGTAGGGAAACTTCAGACGGGTATGGAAAGGTACAAATGCTACAATTTCTCACAGAAAGTGAGGATCTTTCTGTCAGTATTGTTTAATCGATAACGAATTTTGAGCCCCCATGTTGATAGATGGGTATATGAAAACCTGTATCAACACAGGCATTATACATGGGAAATAGCGATGTCCGTCTCTACCTAACATTTAACCTACGACGAAGGATCACCGTCAGTCATGTTCTGCAGTCCGATTTTCTTCTAACACCGATCAATTCGTCCATAAACATGAGGTCAAAATGTTTGAGGAGGAGTTGCATTACAAGCCAAGTCTATATTTGTCTTGTCATGCTGCCTTTTAACAGTATATTTTTTGTACCTAATATTCACTTGTTAATTCCTGAAACCTGTAGGCCCTATATCAATACACTTTGCGTAGAAATATATACATGCCAAAGCCTTTGGGCTCTAGTCTGTACCTACTATTCATGTTGTAATTCTTGAAACCTATATATCTATATTTAGCCCCATGCTATCATGATCTAAGATCTCAAACAGAAAAAAACTGACACCGAGTGGTTTTATAACCGAACAGTAGTCTAGTATCGCTATTGATAGCTTACTTTCTTACTTTACTTTATTTCCATACATGAATACATATAGAAACATAACAATATATATACATATATCAATGATTGTTAAACACAATGCCATGTACAAACAAGATTATCACAATTCCCAGGCAAACATGCACATACGTACTGCATACAGTTAGTTGGCATAGGCTTAGCCTGTATCCAAGCTATGAGGTTGGCTAAAGTGACAAACAAAAGAATGCTGTCCTAAAGCCCACTGTATTGGGCCATCACTACCT
>JAVTVY010053403.1:0-27251 GCA_036873755.1 Hanleya hanleyi
AGAGTCAGAAGCCTATTGAAGATCACTGACCTTGGCCTATTTATCTAGGTCAAATTTCAGCATTGTTGATAAATTTTGAAGGATAAAATCTAAGCTTTCCAAATTCATACGACTTATGCTTCTGGTGATTGACTAGAAGCCTTCCCATTTGATTGACCTCGGCCTGTTTTATCAAGGTCAATTTTTTAGTTATTGTAGTATCTGCAGGGTCATGACTCAGCTCTTCAAATTTACATGACAGTACATACGCTGAATTGGTGATTAATTAGAAGCCTACTCAAGTTGACCGACCCTAACCAAATTCATCAAGTTCAGCCTGGAATAATCTGATTCTTATTTATCATATTCACATCAGTTATCCATAGTTATCCGCTCCATGCTAAGGATATAGGAGAGAGAGAGAGTGGACGAGTGAACCCCTGGAACCATGTATACATGCACCTGCTGGTGCTACCATCATAGCTATATTGTCAAATGATTAACTTGAATATTCTGCGTCCGGTATTCAAGCTGCTGGGCATCTGGATCATCTGATTCATCTGGTGGCTTTGGCAAGATCCAGCCTAGAATCCCATTATATTAAGAGGGTGCATAGTTTTCCTTTTTTCTTATTATTACAGATGAATCAGTGGAATTACAAGCGTCTAGTCCGTCATTCATAATCCAGCCGTTGTCCATTAGAGAATATCCGCGTCCATAATCCAAAGACCTATTCCATATTCCATATAACAGTATTAGCACCAAATTCAAAAAGACAATCATTGTATACATACGAATAGGCTTGTTTCCTGCAAGAGAGAAGCAGTCAACAGTTTTCAGTGATGCGGGAAAGACATCATGATGTTCCAAAAATATCAAATCCGTATCGCTGATCAGTATTCTTAATCCATAATATTCGTTGTCAAGTCGTCATCTAAAGAATGATGTATCTCAGTCACGCTTTGATTGTGACTGTTCATATGAGTACCATGAGGATCTTGAAGTACATGGGTTCATACGGCCCCTAGCCCCGGGTTAAGCGGAATTAGACACAAAGTTACGAAACGTAGCGCCATAGATCTTGCACGCTACGTTCGTATTTTGCTATCAGCATGCGATATGTATCGCCAAATTTGAGAAACTTTGAGTGGAGGCGCTTGGTGGAATAGCCCTGTTTTATAAGTTTCTGCAACAATGTTTTGTGACGTTGATTAAAATCATCACATCTAACACAGGATCTAGCAAATGCTACTAAGCGAGATATGTATACGCCATATACAGGTCCCACTGGAATATTACTATCCAGAAAGGGATAGTTTACGATGTCGAAATTGTAATCATCTCTTTTGTCATAAAGTCGACGAGAGAATGCCCGCTTCATTTTTATAAATATAGAGATCTAAATAAGATGTGCCTGTAGGGCTATCTGTAGTTTCCTTCAAATCCAGTGAAGGTGGATATATATCCTTCACTGCGTCATTTATATAGCGATTATCCACAGCGAGAAGATCGTCTATATAGCGTTTGGTGAATGAGAAGGAACGGGCTTTGAATGGATCGGTTTTTGAAAGCGCCTGCATATAGTCACATTCATAAGAGAACAGATACAGATCAGCCAACAGGGGTGCACAATTAGTACCCATTGGAATCCCTATATGCTGCCAGTTCTGTTTCATCAAAGACTAGCCGAATTGATGATCCTCTTAGGCATAGCACTCCACGCTCCAGAATAAGGCTAATAGAAACCGAAGGAACAAACGTATGTTTTGCTTTCTGTCATTAAGTTTCAAATGTTTTGGTTTTGTACATGTGTGTTATAAATTTGTACATGTGTTATACATAAATTTACCTTTCCTTTTATATCTTTTAAGTTGATAAAATTGAGACCTCCAAAGCAGTCGGAGATAGTTGTGGTATGGGTAATTATTAATGATTTCCAATATGACAACTTGCCAACTATTACTGACAGCAAACTAATCTAGTTGATAGTGATGATATACAAATCAAGTACACATAATAAAGTACTTACACCATGCAATATAATGGTTTTTGCTTTGATAAGATATGACTAATTTAGTATTATTATCCATGAGGTATGTTATATTTGATGGATGGGGCACTTGTGATTTTAGAGAATTTAACCATAATGCTGAAATGCTTAAAAATAAATAAATTCCAGGTGGAAGCTATCAAAAGTTTGGAGAAAAGGGTTAAAAAACTGGCTGACTCCAATGAAAAAGTGCTGGCCAACCAAGCAAAGATACTGAAAACTCAAAGTGACATCCTTGAGAACCTGAAACTCCTGGCGAGCGTCAGAACCAAACCACAAGCGAATAAAGTGGATATTCCAACATACAAACGGGTACGTGCTATAGTATTCGGCCACCAGTGACGATCTATATTTTGGACCTCACAATTAGGTAAACTTGTCTTGGGGAAAAATTATGCTGCATTAAAGTAACTTTCATTCATCACCACCATGATGAATATTACTGAGTTGATTAAGGCTTGAATGCTGTGGCTAATTGTGAAAAACCAGTAGCCTGAATCCCATACATCGATACATGTAGGCCTATTATAGGATCATGTATGTACCATGAAGGATACAGTGTGCCTTTGATAATATGTACAATTAGGTTCTTTTGGATGGCTTCTTGAGTGGAGTGAAGCAGGGAAAATCCTGGCTTGCAAGAGATGGAGCCAATGCATACCTAAAGTAAGTTCTAATTCATTTTTCTGAGAAACTGCAGGCCTGAGAGTGTGGTGAATGTGGAGATGACGAAATATATCTACGATTATGTTGAAGGGCTGTACCTAACCATTGAACCTGGCGTCTCTAAAGGTATGGACAAAATTTCTGTTCACTTGTGCACTTACTCTGACACAAGCCTGGAAATAATAAAGCTGCCTGGCACTGCCAATGTCTGGCACAATAGTCCTGTTATCCATCAAATGGTGATTGTATTTGTATTATACCATGCATTTGAATAGCTGTTTTGACGTCTTCATCAGAGGGCTTGGGTATAAGTTATAACTGAGGCAATATGTTCATCACAACGTCGTTAGATATTCAGTAATAATTGGTGGGGTTCTTTTCATAATATGCAGTTCCTATTGGTATTCTTATGTCATATATAGTATGTCTTAGACATGCCATGCCAAAAACCAAACCATTGCAGAAATGTATACAAAAAAAATCACTGACTCATTCTGTTTTCCAGCTGCTACTGAACGATACTTTGAAACGAAAAAACAGAAAATGCAAAGAAGAAGTAAAGGCCAAGATGATGGTCACAAAAGGAATATGGTCATGTACGAGAGAAAGAACCAACAAGCTTTGTTATCATGGTTATTGAGCAAGTGGCAGATATATTATGTGATGGCGATTTCCATCCATCTGTTCGTATCCGGTATATACCCAGTCACGGTCAAAGGTCACTCGCTCAAAAACCTGAAAAATCATTAAAAATTGCAATTGTTTATTTTTTTTGCGAGTTGATCATTGATATAATTTGTTGAGAGTGTTGAGCACCAAAGTAGGGATCAAAAGGTCAAAAGTTATTCAGCAGAACATCAGAAAATAATTGTGAATGTTTATTGAGGGCTGTGGACCAGTATCTTAAATGGACAGTGTCTGACGGAGAGTGAAGATGGGGTGAGGAGGATGGTGATGGTATTCCTTTCATGGCTGAATTTGGCAGTTAACAAATTTGTTCTAAGCCCTAATTTAATCCATTATCATTCTTCTGTTGTAGAAACGAGACAGGCGAATTGCCGCTGCGAAGAAAAAGAAATGGTCCCCAGAGGAAATAGCACGGCTCGCCAACTCGCTGAAACTGGATTTTATGTCATCTGAGGAATCTGACGGTTTTCTGTGTAAAGCCATTGTCCTGGCGGTCAGAAAAAAATTGTGACCTTCTTCGAGTATTAGACGAAAAACCGGACAGTGTTCACACTGGGCGTTCCGATCGACAACGCACTAGGCGAGTGGACGCTGCCATTTCACAGAGACAGCCTCCAGTAAACATTGATGAGAACGACAGATGGATTTTGAAGGCTCAAAAGGCTCTTTCGTTTATTGTGTGAATTATGCTTCTTTTTTGAAAATTTTGTCCACAGAAATTTTCATAGCGTGACTGAATTATTAGAGGATGTATCATATACACTTCGAGTTTGTTTTCTTCTATCTTTTAATGTAATGGTGTGTACATCGTCACCCTCGCCCAGTTGTGTCGATTGTCAAGCAGGGGAATGGAAAGGGCGCGGTTCAGTCACCTTGAGCTCTCGACCCCCATGGAGGATGTGGTTGTCGGTAGGAGATGGGAATGGAGCCATCTCCGACAGCCTGCACCTCCAGCGGGTCGAAACTGTGATGATAGGATCAAAACTTTAATGTTTGATGATTACATTAATTCATTACATCAGTTGAGGTGGGGGAACGGATTGTAGAATACTGTCCAGATCTGTCTGTCATATCTGTATATCTATAAATTGTATAACCAACTAGTGCTGGAGTTTGAAGTGTATCATATTCCTGAAACTTTACAGGTTTATTCAACATGGTTCGAGGATGTTCATCAGCTATTTGTGAGATGAAATATTGTTTTTTGTAAAATTTGTGATGTTTTAGACCTTCCCATTTTCACCATCAAATTACAGTGTACCAGTGACACTCGAGCATAATAACTAGATGTAACTTTTTTTATTGTGCTTCATCATATATACAAATTGTGCTTTATCCTATATACATATTTAACCTGCATCTTTCACCCACAATGTAATAGCCATGATGTATATCCTAAACACACCTGCGTTCCCTCGTGTGATTATGTAATTAATAACGGTTTACTGGTATTGTTTGAAAATCCTGGATTTCTTCCGCTGTGTTACTGTGCATGATGACTTTCGAAAAATTAGAAAAAAGTGCCTGTAATGTATTGAGCAATTACGAAGTCCTGTCCGTATTCTATACAAGAGTCCGTTCCGGGACTTGGGTTATGAATTTGTATGTTGCTGGACCGCATGCTTCCGGGAAATACAGATTGTAATTCTGTTGAGTTAAATCTCGTGTCTGTTCGTTTCTTTAATTGATATATCTGTGTCATCCACGCTGATTAGATACAACATTGGCGACTGAGGATAAGCTTACAACAGTTTGGAACTATGGCAGCAGCAATTCTGAGTGAATTGGGCGGTATTTCGAACTTTGATTGTACTGGCGATGCCTCGAAAATTGGACCCCGTTGGAAACGCTGGAAAAGAGCTTTTGAACTTTACATAGAAGGGAAAGGAGTGACCGACGATGGTCAGAAAAGAGCTCTTCTATTACATTGCACAGGAATGGATGTCCAGGATATGTTTTACACGCTTCCGGAAGGAGAAGGAGAAAATCCGTATGAGGAAACTATGTCAGCGTTGGACAAACACTTCACACCACAGGCAAATGTACCTTATGAAAGACATTTGTTCAGAAACATGTCACAGTCAGACACAGAAACTGTTGAACAATTTATCACGAAACTAAGACAACAATCAGAAACATGTGAATTTGGGGAAAACTTAAATGAGCAGCTAGGGGATCAAGTCATTGAAAAATGCAAGTCTCACAACCTGAGAAGGAAATTGCTCGAGAAAGGGAGAACATTGACATTAGAACAGTTATGTGACATTAGTCGAGCAATGGAATTATCTGAAAAACAGGCAAGAAATATGGAGGGGATCAAAACTGAAGTTAACAGGGTACAAGTTCAAAAACACAGTTACCAAGGTTACCGAAGGTCAGAAAGTTATGGTCATAAAAACAGTGGCAATGCAGATTCGGGGAGACAAATTACATGCTATCGATGTGGGAAAATTGGACACATCAGTAAGGACAAAAATTGTCCAGCCCTAGACCAGGAATGCAGGAAGTGTCAAAAGAAAGGACATTTTGAAAAATGCTGTAAAACAAAATTCCAAAACATGACAAGAAAAGCTGGAGGGGAAAGAAAACAGGTGTTCATCACATACGCGACCATGACAACACGCTAGATGATCATGAATATGCATTTAGCATGCAGTCAAGCGGCAATTCCGGATTCTCTTACAATAATTTGAAGGCAAACAGCAACACCGGGTTTTCTGAACAAGAACATACATTTAATGTAGATTCTGAATGCAGCAACACTGGGAAACAGTCTGTTGTTATTGGAGGGGTAAGAGCCTCTATGATGATTGATTCTGGTGCTAGCTGTAACATTTTAGGCAGAGACTTGTGGGAAAATCTGAAAAAGAAAGGAATAAAATGTGAATCAAGAAAGACTGAGAAACTGTTGTATCCATATGGTAGTTCCAACCCGTTAAAGACTGCTGGAGCATTCACTGCAGATGTTTCTGTAGATGATGGAAACAAAGTTGAGTCGGTAGAGTTCATAGTTATAGAGGGACCAGGTCAGCCTTTACTGGGGAGAGAAACTTCTCTGAAACTTGGTGTCTTAAAACTGGGACCACAGATCAATTCTGTAAATTCTGAGGATGATTTTGTAAAGGAATTCGGCGATTGTTTCCAAGGGCTAGGAAAGCTGAAAAACTTTGAACTGAAAATTCCGATTGATAAATCTGTACAGCCAGTGGCACAGCCTACAAGGAGGATACCTTTTCAATTGAGGGATAAACTGAGCAAGAAGCTAGATGAATTAGAGAAACTAGAGATCATCGAGCGGGTGGAAGGGCCCACTCCTTGGGTTTCTCCTGTAGTCGTTGTCCCCAAGGCCAATGGAGACATCAGACTATGTGTTGACATGAGGCAGGCCAACACTGCAGTTCTGCGAGAGCGTCACCCTATACCTACTGTAGACGAAATTCTCCAGGACCTGAACGAAAGCACCATTTTCAGTAAGTTGGATATCAAATGGGCATATCATCAGATAGAGTTGAGCCAAGAATCACGTGAAATTACAACGTTCTCTACACACCAGGGTTTGTATCGGTACCGACGATTGATGTTTGGGGTTAGCTGTTAGCTGTGCACCGGAGATGTACCAACGAGTAATTCAGCAAGCACTTCAAGGCTGTGAAGGGGTGAGCAATCTCTTCGATGATGTGATTATTCATGGCCGTACCGTGGAAGAGCACAATCGTCGAGTCCGGAAAGTTCTTCAGAGGATCCGAGAATTGGAATTTACCTTAGTTCCAGAGAAATGTCAATTTGGAATGTCACAACTTACCTATATGGGGCACGACTTGTCCTCTCGTGGGATTGGACAAACAGATGTGAAGGTTAGAGCTGTAACAGAAGCTAGAGAACCAGAAACAGCCAGTGAGGTAAGGAGTTTCTTGGGACTAGTTAACTACAGTCGAAGATTCATTCCAGATCTGGCTACGGTGTCGGAACCTCTCCGAAATCTTACTAAAAAGGGCCAACCATTTGTTTGGGGTTCCAAGGAGAAAGAATCTTTCCAAGAGCTGAAAAAGCTATTAGCTGATGCTGAAACACTGGGTTACTATGACAAGAACGCGCACACTCAAGTCATCGCCGATGCTAGTCCTGTGGGATTAGGAGCTGTGCTCGTCCAGAACCAAAATGGTGAGAGTCGAGTGATTTGCTATGCTAGTCGGAGGTTGTCAGATGTTGAACGTCGCTACTCCCAGACAGAAAAAGAAGCTTTGGGACTAGTCTGGGCGTGCGAGAAGTTTCATACTTACATTTACGGGATAACGTTTGAACTCTTGACGGATCACAAACCGTTGGAATTCATCTATTCGACCAGATCCAAGCCCAGTGCGCGAATCGAACGATGGGTTCTTCGCTTGCAACCTTACACGTTCAAAGTAAGGCATAAACCGGGAAAAGGGAATATAGCAGACTCGCTGTCCAGATTGACAAGTGCACGTGGACCGGAAAACCAGGATGTGGCTGAGGACTACATTAGAGTTGTGGCAGAAAATGCAGCACCAAACAGTGTTCCAATTCGCACTATAGAGCGCGAATCCGCTGTTGATTTGGAATTGTCTGAAGTGAGGAAGTGCATTCGAACTGGGAGATGGACAGATGCACCAGCCGGATACAAGAAGGTGAGGACAGAGTTGACCACACTGGGACAACTTGTTCTGCGAGGGACGAGAATCGTAATCCCTAGAAAGTTGCGTAGTCAAATTGTGAACCTTGCACACGAGGGTCATCAGGGGATTGTCAAAAGTAAGCAGAGACTCAGAAGCAAAGTATGGTGGCCAGCAGTGGACCGTGATATGGAGTATAAATGCCGGTCATGTCACGGATGTCAACTTGTAAGCCAACCCTCCCCACCTGAACCAATCAAGTCAACCATGTTACCATCAGGGCCATGGCAAGCGCTAGCGGCTGATCTGCTAGGACCGCTACCTGATGGAAACTACTTGTTCGTTGTAGTCGACTACTATAGTCGTTTCTTCGAGATTGATGTCATGAAAACGACAACATCTGAGAAACAGATAGAAAGTCTAGAACGGATGTTCTGCACACATGGATATCCCGAAACGCTGAAAACGGATAATGGAGCAAATTTTGTGTCAGAAGAATTTGATACTTACCTGTCCAATCACGACATAGAACACAAGCACACCACTCCATTATGGCCTCAAGCCAATGGAGAAGTGGACAGACAGAACAGGACCTTGCTGAAAGCTATGAAAATCGCGCAGGCTGAGGGAAAGCGGTGGAGGAATGAGCTCCATCATTTCTTACTGGCCTACAGGTCAACACCAAATAGCACAACTGGAGTTAGTCCATCAGAGCTATTGTATGGCAGGACAATACGCACAAAGATGCCACAACTGAGTGCAAACTGTGCAACTGACAGCGTGCGAGACCGTGATCGCGAGAACAAACAGATCGCTAAAGACTATGTCGACTCGAAAAGATGTGCACGTGATGACGACATAGTTCCAGGCGACACTGTTCTACTTGAACAGAAACGAAACAACAAACTATCGACACAGTATGCCAATATTCCATTTGAAGTAGTAGACAGATTTGGCAACCATGTCACAGTGAGATCACCTGAAGGTGTACAATACAAGCGTAATACTTCGCATGTGCACAAATACTACCGTGATACAGAGTGTACTTACCGTCGTGTTGGAGAACACTCTCCAGGGAACGACATTCCTTCGGATGATGACGACGAGAAAGAAGTCGGCGTACCGTTCTCTCAACCAAGTGTTGTACCACGGAATAGTAGTAGTGTTACTGTTCCTACAACCCGTCCACAGCGGGAGAGACGACCCCCTGCGTATCTGAACGATTATAATCTAACTTAGAACTGGAATTCTTAAAAGGGCACAATAATCCCTGTCTTGCCAGTGAGGTATTGGGCAGTCTACCCAACCTCCTATTAGGGTATTATTCCTATCAGTTAATGTTCACAGTTTATCGAGTTCAGTGTTAACAGTTAACGATCACGTATTATTACAGATTGTTTGATTGACAATCATTTGATCGCTGGAATGAACAGTAATTTAGTCAAATGCCAAGACTCATAAGTGATTGAATTATAAAAAAAAATTGGTTTTAATAGTGTGATAAATCATTTGGATATTTCTTATAAAATGCAAGAGACGATTTGCAAGACAAGCACAAGGACAAACAACAAATTACAACACATATAAGGGAAGTGGGAAGAGGTGCCGACATACTGACTGCGTCACATGACTTCACAGAATAGTCCTCTGGTTAACCTATTCTAAAGCACATACCAAGAATCTAACAATTAGTGATATGTGTTGTATCTCAGGTACGCTTTTATTGTACCTGTTCATGTGGCAACTTGGATGATATGACCACACGGCCCCTAGCACTGGCATAAGCGGTATTAGATACAAATCTAGAGCTATGATGGAAATGCTCTGACAACTCGTATACTGGTAATTGGTGAGCTGTTTCGCTGTGACAACTCGTACATTGGAGATTGGTGAGCTGTATCGTCGTCAGATGTAAATGACGGCATTTAACACAAAAGACCAGTCTGTAATGCCCGATGTCGACCCAGCATCAACTTCCCACAAGTGCCAACATATATCAAAGACCAAAAGGTCTGTACAGGGGGCGGGCCTCGGGGACGAAACGTCCACCAGCAGAATCTCGCCATATACAGGAACAAATTACAACACATATAAGGGAAGTGGGAAGAGGTGCTGACATACTGACTGCGTCACATGACTTCACAGAATAGTCCTCTGGTTAACCTATTCTAAAGCACATACCAAGAATCTAACGATTAGTGATATGTGTTGTATCTCAGGTACGCTTTTATTGTACCTGTTCATGTGGCAACTTCGATGATATGACCACACGGCCCCTAGCACCGGCATAAGCGGTATTAGATAGAAATCTAGAGAGCTATGATGGAAATGCTCTGACAACTCGTATACTGGTAATTGGCGAGCTGTTTCGCTGTGACAACTCGTACATTGGAGATTGGTGAGCTGTATCGTCGTCAGATGTAAATGGCGGCATTTAACACAAAAGTCTAGTCTGTAATGCCCGATGTCGACCCAGCATCAACTTCCCACAAGTGCCAACATATATCAAAGACCAAAAGGTCTGTACAGGGGGCGGGCCTCGGGGACGAAACGTCCACCAGCAGAATCTCGCCATATACAGGAACAAATTACAACACATATAAGGGAAGTGGGAAGAGGTGCCGACATACTGACTGCGTCACATGTTGTTGGGATGATAGTTTATTCCAAGATCAGATTATACATTCAGTTTGAACATAAGGAGGGATGTAATGTATTGAGCAATTACGAAGTCCTGTCCGTATTCTATACAAGAGTCCGTTCCGGGACTTGGTTATGAATTTGTATGTTGTTGGACCGCATGCTTCCGGGAAATACAGATTGTAATTCTGTTGAGTTAAATCTCGTGTCTGTTCGTTTCTTTAATTGATATATCTGTGTCATCCACGCTGATTAGATAAAACAGTGCCCATTTCTGTTTAAACTGTTCACCCGTCCCAGCGGTTGCTGCCGCGTATTTTCAGTGCAATAGTTTGGGTAGAAGTTGTTCTGCAGCGCCTTCCAACTGAATTTTGAAGTACCGGTTCTGAATTTTGAAGAGTATATGTATTTTTTGTTAGTAACAGCAGTGTATTAATGCTACATTGTTTATAGTCATAGCCCAGGATTTTCTTGTCTGCTCCTATCTCACCCCCCGTTCCGATTTCTGTTTTCATCCATACTTCAAGTCTATCCTATAGTATTTTTACACATCTACAGTGAATAAATAAATGTTCTAAGTTTCTATTTCCTGATTAAATTGGTCACATAGGTTAGTCTTAGACAAACCAATTTGGTACAAGAATGACTTTGTTGGTAAAATTCTATGTAAAGTTTTGAACTGGACGTCTTTAAGACTGGTATTTTTGTACAATGGTGTAATGTTTTAAATACCTTTACCCACTGCTCCCATTTTTCAAAAGATATAATTGGTACATTCGATTGATAATTCAGGTTATAGAGATGTTTTAGACTTTCCCATTTTCACCATCAAATTACAGTGTACTAGTGACACTCGAGCATAATAGCTAGCTAACTCTATACCGGCCTTGGGGGGGGGGGGGGCTTCATGGCCCCTGTTTCATATTGATGTCATAAAGGGTTATTTCTATCAAAATTAATAGCATTTGGAGATTATGTAGGGTAAGGGTAATTAGCTGGATTCAACTGAATCAGGGCAATCTGGGAGGAGGCATTCATGTCCGAATGGGCATCCTTTTCAGTACAGTGTTTCTCCTGCCACTTGCCATTTTAATGTTCAATAAAAACGGAGAGCTTTCGTTTATGAAAATCAGTGTTCTGGTATCTTCTTCCCTCCTTTATTGTATTACAGCACGAGCTATAATTTTCCATTTAGCTTACCACTTTCCAGTATATTTCACAGAAGATTAGGCATGGCAAAGAAATATATTGTTTTGAATATTGGCCTGCGAAATATTTTAGTGATGAGTCGTGTAATGTGCGTGTAGGATCATTACTTTGAACACAGAAAGGGAACTGGCTCTGAAAGGAGACCGGCTTAGAAATTTAAAATTCGTTTATATTTGGAATTTATTAGATTTAATAGGCATTTAAGGTATAGGTTGATACACCTTTAAAGTACATTAAATTGGGAGCTTAAATGTAATTTATTTGATAAACTAACACTAACTGTGTGGCTGTAGTTTTGATCAAATTTAATAGGAATTTAATGTTCGGATTTGAAGCTTATTTCACATTTAACATTCCTTCAACTTGGGAGTTTTTTACTTCAAATTCTTTCTGCACAGAATGTCTTTTTTCTATGTTTAGTTCTCATATACACAGCCACAATAGCCCAAATATTTTTCTATGGTTTCGTTAAGATGAAAATCATTATTTTATAGTTTGGCATGTATTCATAATCCCTGTGTTTTTGTATGTTCATTTAGCATCTTCTGAGGAAAAGAAAAAACTTCCCCGTAGACCGATTGCAAGACACCAGGAGCCTCTACCTGTTGCATCTACTCCATGTAGCCAAACTGGCAACCCAGCCACACCCCATGTGCCAGCTTTTTCCATCATTACACCTTACAGTCTGGCACCACATGGTTTCATCGCTCGCTGTGGCACGATATATGACCTGAAAAACGTTGAAGACAATGTGGC
Source organism: Hanleya hanleyi (assembly GCA_036873755.1). NCBI lineage: Eukaryota > Metazoa > Mollusca > Polyplacophora > Lepidopleurida > Hanleyidae > Hanleya > Hanleya hanleyi. The sequence goes on from JAVTVY010053403.1 coordinate 12,622, forward strand.
TGTGGCAAGTTCAGTCGATAATTTTGAGCGAAAAGACACGTTATCAAAGGCTGCATGGTAATTGGAGGTGAAGGCAAAGAAGAAATCAAATAGGAAGCCCCCATTTCAGCTCAAGGTAAAAACGTCAGCTGTGTTCACAATAGCCTATACAATCTAGCCTGCGAGCCGGTTGGGCATAGACTGAAAAATGCCACGCCAGGTGAACGATTCGCGTTTAGAAGGAACCAGATGCTCAGCTCGGCCTATAAAGACATGCAGCAAGCTCTGAGAGGAAAACCCAATCAGAGACAGTGCATTCATGAGCTGATGTCTCCTGACCACAACTTGGATGTTTCCCCTTGTCACTGAAGCAAAGTCAGCGTGTCCATTATGGCAGGGACACTAACCGGTTCAATTCTCAAGCGCTCTTCGACAGTTTTATGCCCTACTGATGCAATGCCATCTGCAGGTGAGTGTTTTTTCAAATTTTTAACGAAACGGACATTTTCACTGACGACTGACTATTTCCTGAAGATGTCCGTAGCGACTGCTATCTGCCATCAACGTTTCTTTCGGTTGAGGTACAGAGCACAAATTAGAGAGGAGCTTGAATACAAAAGGCAGGCAATAGAGGACCCGGATAGCGACAGGAAAAATGTTAATTAACTAAATGCAAATGCACTATATTGTATTTCCTTAAAGGTGAATTGCAAAGGTCTTTTTCTATTTATATTTTCTATAGATTAAATAAGGATGAAAATATTGAATAAAGGATATAAAAGTGGAAAAATAAAATCCTTTGCAGTTCACGTTTAAGATGAACGCACCGTATAACTTTCTTCCTATGAGATTGTTCAGAGCTCCACCAGATACATAGCTATAGCATGCGTTTATTATTTCAGTGATTTTCTTGTTTTTTGCATTAATATACATGTACATGCAGGTAACGTATTGGCAGCATTTTTGTTTTTAAATTGACGATTCTTAGGCCTAGTATACATATGTTGATACGGAAGAACAGTATTATTGACCGAGTGCTCGATATTATTGCAAACAATTCTGACATGTGTTCTCTGAGTTGGCCGTTTCACTTTAAAATGTATTGTTGAGCGGCACAAAAAGTGCAAGTTGTTCAATCGGGCGAACCGTTCTACTATAGCAAATTCAATAGGGACGGCATGGCATGAGTGGTGGCATATTAACACCTTTAGTTCAAATGTGCGTAAAAGGCGCTTGTATGGTTGTGCATCCTACCGATATTAGAGAGCCACTGTGGAACTACTGTGTGACTGAAATACCTGATGCGTTTGCGCCAAAGGGCCGAGCAGATGCAGAAGTCGCACAGGCATATCGCAACCAAGAGAAATCGTTGTGATTGAAGGGAGGAGATGGTTTCAAACGTGCCTGTCTATGGGAGTAGACCCATTGCCTGCTGTAACAGTTTCGGCTCTCTGAGTTTGCATAACTGACAACTGTTCTTAACACTTTTTGCCAATTTGTCCCCATGTGGGACCCAGTATTGCTGCCGAAACTTGGCTAAGGTTGCGTCCCTTCCTCTGTGATGCGCGTGATGAGCTCCTCACATGAAGAGTTTGATACCAGGATGTTTGCTGGTAACAGTTTCTAAACATCTTGACATGTTGAACAGAGTTGCAGGTCAAAATGAGGCGATCCAAACAACTTGCACGTACCAAGCAAGGATGATTTTTATGTCAAAATTGTCAATTCAAAAGTTGGCAGGGGTGTGTTTGCCAGAAAGTCCTTCCACAAAGGAGGATACCTTCTGAGATATGAAGGGACACTGTATACAGAAGAGCCACTTTGTGAAGATGACTCCTATCTTTTTGAGTATGCAGCACATGGGAAGTCATACTGGCTTGATGCCACCACAGATGATGGTCTCTGGGAAGACTGTTAAACGATGAAAATATTTCCCCAAATTGTTTTCCTAAGCTTGTTGAAAGAGAGGCTGGGGGAATGCCCCAAAATTGGGGGTTTTGCCGTAAAAGACATCATTATAAATGAAGAATTTAGATATTGCTATGATGGCACAAAGAATCTCTATCCATGACGTGTCCAGGTGTGGGGTTTTCTGCATGAGTCTGCTTAAATCATAGTGAAACCAATTGAGGACTGCATTCGTGACGAAAAGTTTTACTGTATTGGGATATCTTCCGGGGTAAGGACTCCCTGTAGTCTCCACAGACTTGGTAAAACCTTTAAATATGAAGGTACAAACATTTTGTTAGAAGATACATTCAGAATATGTCAAAAGTAAAGTACATATAAACGAACATAAAACAAATCATCCACTGCGAATTACTGTCCGAGTAATGTCACTTCGCTGATTTGAATTTCACTATTGTTGGATTTCACTAACATGCTTTCCATGCATGTATACTAGTAATGTTCATGTTGCAAACACATAATAACATAATGTTCATGATCCATGACGAATTAATTATGAGTGAATGAAGCTTTATCCGTTGACGAGATGAAATGGCATGCACAAATAATCGCAACATTTACAATCCTTCAATGAAAGTCCACTGCTGCATAAGTTTTACACTTACTTACTTACACTTACACTTACTGGCATCAGTTGTTTGTGGTGTGATATGGAAATTCTGGGGAAAGAGGCCTTCGTTCGACATGTGGCGGAGTGCACACAAATCCCTGGACGAAGCCCAATGTTAAAGTATCAAAGAACATTTGAGTTCACCGATGCCAGCCCACCCCTTAATGCATGAACCATTCTCCTCTAAGGCCTCGTCCATGATCATTTTACAAGCTGCCGAAATTATTCCGAAAGTCAAGCGTCGCATCGCGAGGACCGGTGCTGCTGCATCTGCTTCGGCTGCTGCCAGGCTTACAGGCTTGGTGAAGTTGGGACCCAAACCTAGGGAGGATTATCTCCCCAATGTTTCATCAGATTTCCCTGATGACGAAGATCTCATCGTAACATCCGTTCAGTCTTCCACCTCATCCTTGGTCTCCATCTCCAACACATAAAATGGCAGCATTAGATCTGCTCTGTTACAAGTAGGTGCCCTGTCCCTCCCCCTCCCCTCCCTTCCCTTCCCCGTCGTGAAAAAGCTGAAAAAATGTTGAAAGCGACGTTAAACCCTATTCACTCACTCACTCCAACACATGATCCAAGAACCCAGTCTGTTACTCTGCAGTTTGGTCATCGGGTTCATGTTCTGCTGCATCCGCTTCTTCTATATCGGTCTCTGCTTTTTCTATCCCAATTTGGGCTTCCGTTTCAACAGGTTTCATCCTCCTCAGCGGCTCGGCGACAGCCAGCGAAGACCATTCCAGAATGTCAACAACTGCGCTCCAACTCCGTCCATGATGGCGGCCGGTGACCATTCTTCAGTTTCGAATGAGAGCTTTCAGATCCCGACGGTAATCTCTCACAGGCACGACGACTTTGTACACATACATCTGATAAGAACGACGACATATCCTGAAGGAAGGAAGATGACAGTTGTCGTGAAAACTGTCCTCTTTGGCGATGAATGCCTTTTTTTGCATGAAGCGCAGAAAGTTGTATAATTGACTGAGCATCGGTTTCTGAAATTGAAAATACCTTGATATTATGGCATTCTCCTTAGAGAGTTCTCTGTTGTGATATTTTCTGACATCTTTTTCAAGTTCTTTTTACTGTTAAACTTTAACCACTGTTGACATCCAGTGACTTGAGTTGAATATATTAAATTAAATTAAAATAATTACAATATTAACTTATGATTAATTTACTGATGAAATGTGGACAAGACGAAACCAAGGAACCTTGAGAACTGCAATAATTTGTGTGATTTATTAAGAAATTCTGAAGTGAAATGACCATGAACTCAAATGAGCTGAATTGACTGAACGGTGATGAAGAACAGATTAAACCAGAAAGAGAAATATCAACTGTAAATTTTAATTCATTTTTTGTGTGATTACCTGTTGTCCAAAGTCAAATCTCTGATAAATTGTTGGTGACATGCTGATGCTTTTGTTCGGGATGAACAACATTCAGCAGGCGGTGGTGTGGCGAAAATTTATCTGAAATAATTTTGTTTTATTATAATAACGGCGAGAATATATATGGAGTAATTCTTGGTCGAGTATTAGCTATTCGGAAATGAAGGAAGGTGCTGTTGCATAAGATATTTTTTTTGTTATAGATCAGACACGATCAGCTGATTTATGTAAACAAACAGATCTTAATTTAGAGAGAGAGAGAGAATTAAGGTTTAACGTCGCATTCAGCAATATTTCAGCTACACAGCGACGACCAAACAAAATGTTAAGGATTCAGAGCCTCGCGTCCACTGTTACATTGTAGCACGTGCTCTTTGATCTTGGCGTTTGGCCGACGTAGGAATCTGCGGTTGTGACGAAGAATTTCGCTAGCATTCCTCAGCAAATTGTAGGTTTATCACGGAAGGAACACACGTTGTATAAATTCCTGTAGGAAATACACACATAAGAACATATTGTCCAAACGTAAAAAGTTTAGATGTTTAATATACACGGAGAATTTGATTTTATATTTGGGTCGGCTTTTCGTGCATGTAGGAAAACTATGGTCAACTATGTCAAAACAGTGCTCGTATGAATTATTTATGACTAATTTCAAGACAAATCCAACAAAAGTTAGAAGGTGCATATATTACACGACCAAACAAAATTTTAAGGATTCAGAGCCTCGCGTCCACTGTTACATTGTAGCACGTGCTCTTTGATCTTGGCGTTTGGCCGACGTAGGAATCTGCGGTTGTGACGAAGAATTTCGCTAGCATTCCTCAGCAAATTGTAGGTTTATCACGGAAGGAACACACGTTGTATAAATTCCTGTAGGAAATACACACATAAGAACATATTGTCCAAACGTAAAAAGTTTAGATGTTTAATATACACGGAGAATTTGATTTTATATTTGGGTCGGCTTTTCGTGCATGTAGGAAAACTATGGTCAACTATGTCAAAACAGTGCTCGTATGAATTATTTATGACTAATTTCAAGACAAATCCAACAAAAGTTAGAAGGTGCATATATTACACGACTTAGTCATGAAATGTCAGTACGTAAGACATTCTGATTGTTGAGATAAGGATTTTTGAAGTTCGATTTTGTTCCGAATTTGAGCGGAAGAACTGTCGCCAACTTTGTTTAGACGAAGTGTTTGTTTGTCGCGAGGGAAATTGGAGAATTTATCATACTTAGAGACACATTTCTCAAGACAACCTTGCATTCATTAAAAACGTAGATCTTTAGGCTTACCTTGCTAACCAGATTGCTGTTTGGTATGTTATTATCCAATAGATATATCGGCACTTGTTCCCGCCGATGCGGCGTAAAAGATCTGCTTAATTTTGCGAGCACGTGTCGCACATTTCGAGAGCGATAACTTTTCTATCCTCGTCTATAAAACGTTCACCTTGGAATGTAAGTATATCCATGGTCAGTTCAGAGCAGTGGCTTTCGAATGCTATCTGCTTCCGCTAATGATTCGTCGAAACTTTGTTGCCTTTTTGTCTCGGAACAGCATATACTTTCTGATATAGACCGCTCTCGATTCAGCTTGCCATCTGTCTAGGACATCACGTCACGGGGTTTACAGAATCGTAATTTCTGATCAAGGGAGAGAATTAAGGTTTAACGTCGCATAATTTCTGATCAATCAAAATTCGGCATGATCGTTTAGCCGCAGAATTTGATGTCAATGGGTAGCAACTGGTTAGCATTCCAGCACTACAACAGGCTGAAATTTTGTCCATATGTCAGACGATCTCAGACGGTGAGGATCTACACTAGCCAGCCTATACCATTATATAGCATACAGACCAACCAAAACGACAGCCTAGTCAAGTGTGAAGATTACAGTTTAGAGACAGGGAGAGATAATTAATGTTCAACGTCGCGTTCAGCAATATGTCAGCTATATAGCGACGATCAAACAAAATCCTAAGTTTTCAAGTTAACAACTCCGTAAACTAATGCGTTGAAACAGGTACAAACATTAAAATTAAAAACTAAAACTACAAACCGATCTCTCTCATGATAGAGCAGAAAAGCAACTCCAGAGTAGGGATGACAATTTCATTCTGTATGTTTCGCTATTAGTTATAGCATCTTCAGCAGTGAACAAAGTTACAAACAGCTCCATACGCACAGTATATTTACAACATATGTGATCTTAGCCAATACACATCGATGAATAGGTAAGCCAGTAAATTATGTCAGTCAGGTTGGACGGATATTAAAATTGTTGAATGTTAAGAGATATCCTGACAGCGATCTACAAATGGTGTGATTCAGGTGATACAATACACACTCTAATTGATGAAAGAGAGAAAGTTAAGTTTTAATGTCGCCTTCAGCAATATTTCAGCTATTTAGCGACAATCAAACAAAATTCTAAGTACTCAAGCCAATAAAATAGTAATCCAACACATTAAAATATACACGCATTAAAACTTATGTAAGATTACAAGCGTCTAGTCCGTCATTCATAATCCAGCCGTCGTCCATTAGAGAATATCCGCGTCCATAATCCAAAGACCTATTCCATTTTCCACATAACAGTATTAGCACCAAATTCAAAAAGACAATCATAGTATACATAAACATAGGCTTGTTTCCTGCCAGAGAGAAGCGGTCAACAGTTTTCAATGATGCCGGCAAGACATCATGATGTTCCAGAAATATCAAATCCGTATCGCTGATCAGTATTCTTAATCCATAATATTCGTTATAGAGTCGTCATCTAAAAAAAAGATGTATCTCAGTCACGCTTTGATTGTGCCTGTTCATATGAGAACCATGAGGATCTTGAAGTACATGGGTTCATACGGCCCCTAGCCCCGGGTTAAGCGGAATTAGACACAAGTTACGAAACGTAGCGCCATAGATCTTGCACGCTATGTTCGTATTTTGCTATCAGCATGCGATATGTATCGCCAAATTTGAAAACTTTGAGTGGAGGCGCTTGGTGGAATAGCCCTGTTTTATAAGTTTCTGCAACAATGTTTTGTGACGTTGATTAAAATCATCACATTTAACACAGGATCTAGCAAATGCTACTAAGCGAGATATGTATACGCCATATGCAGGTCCACTGGAATATTACTATCCAGAAAGGGATAGTTTACGATGTCGAAATTGTAATCATCTCTTTTGTCATAAAGTCGACGAGAGAGAATGCCCGCTTCATTTTTATAGATATAAAGATCTAAATAAGATGTGCCTGTAGAGCTATCTGTAGTTTCCTTCAAATCCAGTGAAGGTGGATATATATCCTTCACTGCGTCATTTATATAGCGATTATCCACAGCGAGAAGATCGTCTATATAGCGTTTAGTGAATGAGAAGGAACGGGCTTTGAATGGATCGGTTTTTGAAAGCGCCTGCATATAGTCATATTCATAAGAGAACAGATACCGGTCGGCCAACAGGGGTGCACAATTAGTACCCATTGGAATACCTATATGCTGCTGATATATTGTGTTGCCAAATTTCACATAGATATTTTTAATGAGAAATTCGAGCAACTCTATAAACAAAGAAACATCCCATGAATGATATCTCTTGTATGTAGTAGAGCTAAAGAATGCTTTATGGCTTCCGACATTAACATATCTACGATCAGTTTTCTTGAACACAGATACTATTAATGAACTTAGACAGTCAATAAGGTCCTGATGAGGGATTGTAGTATAGAGAGTCGAGAAATCCCATGTGGATACATGTCTGTACGGTATGTGACCTTTAGCATCAAGCTCTTCCGTAAGACATTTTGAGTTTTTCAATATCCACATACATTCAACATTCAATCTCTCTCAAATAACCCAAGATGCAATCCTCCCTCACCCGACTAAAGAGATCTTCCAAAGTAGTCTCTCGATAAAAAGCATCTCTTACAGTCTTAAAATCTATGCATTCGATAAGAATATGTTTCATCGCGAGATCTTCATGGCATGGATTACACCTTGGATGAGTGAGTGAGTGAATATGATTTAACGTCGCTTTAACACCTTGGGACTGGCTCTTTTATTAGTAAATGTGCGTGAGTTCATCGTGTATGGCCGATTCTACATTACCTGATCATGGTTTCATCGAAACGAAAACAATACCTAATCTGCTTATTTGGCAACAACTAAGTAAACTGTACATCAATAAATAAATTATGATGATATAGTGGGTAAGTACATTGAATATTTCTACATGTCATAAAGTTTGGATGGGTAAGTACATTGAATATTTCTACATGTCATGAAGTTTGGATAAAGACTGTCATTTTAAGATAAGTATAATTTTCTTGTCAATCCACATCAGAATTGATGGAAACCTATGAATGTTGTAACTCGCATGGGAATATACAATTATGAAACAATAGTCTAGTTTATGAAAAGAAAACTGGTTAATATATAAATGATCTTATCTAAATAATTTTAAATCCTTTGATGCTTTACCGGTGTATGGCTAAGATTTCTTTAAATAAAACTAGCTGCTGTGTCAATAATTTTAGTGTTTGATTCCATAAGATACAACAAAGAGATTGGGTTATCATCAAAAGAACCATTTGCTAAATCAAACATTTGCCGAATGTAACTAAAATTGTCGCACTGGCTTACAGGTTTATACAACTCGGATTTGGAAGAAGCATGTTCTTTCAGGTGAGCAATAAATCTTCTGTCTGTTTTGCCGATGTACTCTGATTCACATCCTGGACATGAAAATTTATATATAATAGAGCTTCTACATGTTGTCGGGGTGGGGTCCTTGTTGTTGACAAAGAAATTTGTTTCTTTGTCTCCCATAAAACAATATAACGTGCCCTTCCCGGAGTATATTTTTTGATTTTCTTCAGGCATTGTCGAAATATTCTTTCACCTTCCCGACCAATGAAGGGCAGTCTTATCCATATTTTGGGTATATTGTCATCATTGTTTTACCTGGTAGCTACTAGGAAATTTATGTCTTGGAATGGATTCTACAGACATAACACCAGAAAGTTAGTGGATAATTTAGCAACAAATACAGCTTACCTAGAGTAGCTACCAGGTCTAGCAATGATGAAAATATACCCAAAATATGGGTTAGACTGTCGTACATTGGTCGAGAAGATGAAAGAATATTTCGACAATGCCACATTAAACTCAGAAAATATACTCTAGGAAGGGCCCGTTACATTGTTTTATGGGAGACAAAGAAAAAAAATTCTTTGTCAACAACAAGGACCCCACCCCGACAACATATAGAATCTCCATTATTTTCATGTCCAGGATGTGAATCAGGATGGCAAAACAGACAGCTGTTTATTGCTCGCCTGAAAGGACATGCTTCTTCCAAATCCGACTTGTTTAACCATGTAAGCCAGTGCGACAATTTTAGTTACATTCGGCAAATGTTTGATCTAGCAAACGGCTCTTTTGAAGATGACCCGATCTCTTTGTTGTCTCTTACAATTATTGATACAGCAGCCCACGTGTTTCAAGACTTAAAGAAGCCTTAGCCATACGCCGGTACAAATAAATTTTAAGCCAAGAATTGAAAGTATCAAAGGATTTAAAATTATTTAGGTAATATCATTTATATATTAACCAGTTTTCTTTGAATGAATTAGACTGTATTGTTTCCTAACTGTATATTCCCAAACTTCATGATATGTAGAAATATCCAATGTAGGTACATACCCACTATATCACAATACTTCATTCATTTATGTACACTTTACTTAGTTCTTGTCAAATAAGTATATTATTTATTGTTTTCATCAATTAGAGTGGGTATTCCATCACCTGAATCATACCATTTGTAGATCGTTGTCCGGTTATCTCTTAATATTTAACAATTTTCTGAAAATGACAGCATTTTAATATCCGTCCAGCCTGACGACATAATTTACTGGCTTACCTCTTCATAAATGTGTATTGGCTAAGATCACATCACGCCTTGTATATGTACTGTGCGTATGGGGCTCTTTGTAACTTTTTTTCACTGCTGAAGGTGCTATAACTAATAGCGAAAAATATACAGAATGAAATTGTCATCCCTAAGCGGAGTTTTTCTTCTCTATTATTGGAAAATCATCAGTGGTTCCAATGATTCTGGTCAACCCTCCGTACTGCTGAGTCAAGCATTCATCATGTTCCAACAGCCTACCAGAAGTGCTACCGTAAAATACGCAAAGCTGAACTAGACCTTAAGTTCCTCGACAACTGCCATCAGAACAACGTTTATTCCAAATTTGTCCGCTGGAAGAATCTACAGTCAAAACAACCAAGACTACGCAGTAAATACCATAAACGGCTCCTACGAGAAGCCATCGCTCAGAAGCATTCAACTTTAAAGGACCTAAGAAAACAACTTCCATCTCCACGAACCGATGCATTAAACAGCACAACATGGATGAAGGCGAAAGTGCTGTTACACCACTCTGAGACAACATTAAACAGAGAGATGGCTAAAGTGAATACCCGACAAGAAAAGAAACTCAACGCCCTTCTGAAAGGATACGACCCAATTCGCGGCTGCAAGGATAATCCGAACATCATCATAACTAACCTCTCGGGTGAACAACTCTCTACTGAAGAAGAAACCGTTCTGAAGTTTGGACTAAAACATGGACTAGCTACATCAACAAAGGAATCTGATATGATCGTCAACGCTGAGTGTATGTTTGAACAACTTTAATAACTTAAGATGATTCCACAGAGCTACAGTCGCCGAGAGAAGATAAAGAATTCAATTCGAGCAATGGCTTGTAAATTTCTTGACTTTGACGACAAGCGACTGGCCTCAGATGGGAAACGAATCAAATTACTCACAGCTAAAGGAGAGATGTGTCATTCTCAAACCTGATAAAGGAAGTTGCGTTGTTTCGCGTGAAACATAGGACTGTATTGACAATCTCACTGCAATCTGTTCTGATCGGACTAAATTCCGCGTTCTTAACCGGGACCCGATTATGAGGCAGCTCACAACCTTGCAAAGATACCAAAACACGACCCATGGCAGGAAGATCAGCGACGAGGAGCTTAAGCTGGCTCGACCTTGTTCAACTAGACCAACATGGACCCATGGACTCCCAAAGGCTCACAAACAATATACTTTACCACCCTTCAGACAGGCTGATACAACAGGAACAGCTTATTATTTGTTCGAAAATCTAAAGGAAACTCACATGCTTCGACATACAAGCTTTCTTTAGGTGATGTTCCGAACGCAACAAGGCAAAGTCTTAGTCCTTGATGGAGAATAGGATAGAATAGCTTTGACTTGCCTGTGCCGTTGTAAACAATAGAACCATAGTCAAGTTTGGAACGAACAAGTGATCGCTATAAATGGAGAAGAGATTGCTGATCTCCCCACTTATAGCTGGCAACTACCTTCAACAAATCTAGGGCTTTCGTGCATTTGGCTTTCAAGCATGTGCGATTTGAATGTTACTCGTTGGTCAAACAATAAGCCTTAGAATTTGACCTCATATACGACTTTGATTTCAGTTCCATCTAATATAAGTACTGGATGTTTGTGCGGAATTTTTTTTCTGCAAAACTGTATACAACTTGTCGCCATTTTCAAAATACAAGCGTCTAGTCCGTCATTCATAATTCAGCCGTCGTCTATTAAAGAATATCCGCGTCCATAATCCAAAGACCTATTCCATATCCATATAACAGTATTAGCACCAAATTCAAAAAAGACAATCATAGTATACATAAACATAGGCTAGTTTCCTGCAAGAGAGAAGCAGACAACAGTTTTCAACGATGCCGACAAGACATCATGATGTTCCAAGAATATAAAATCCGTATCGCTGATCAGTATTCTTAATCCATAATAATCGTTCTAAAATCGTTATCTAGAGAATGGTGTATCTGTCACGCTCATAGTTTTTCTGAGTAAAAGTTTGATTTAACGTAGTTGCTAACGTGATGCTATGGACGGACAAGCAGTAACGTTAGCAACATTACATTGTCAGAAACATTTCTTTTTTTGCTATGGAAAAGATGCTTGCTGCAAACTAGATGATTTCAGAAAGAAATCAGGAGGAAATTCCCTTTGAGCATGTGTAATGCCTGTTAACCAACCTACAGGTTAACAAAAATCGAATATTACTGTTGCTAACATTACATTTGGACGGACTTTGTGGACAGACGGACATGCCTATTTCGGGGAATTTTCACAAAATGCCAGAATTTACCATGATGAAGATCAGATATATGGTTTCTAAGCTCTGTTATCTACATGTACATGAACTATCAGGCAAATTGATAACGCCAATTCAATATTTTTACCATGTGTCAGTCATTGCTAATGTGACACATGTGGACGGACATGGCAATAAACATGGCAGTGCTAATGTTACATTCAGACAGACATCTTATAAACTGATGATTTAGCTGCAAAAATAAATACTGCAGACTGCTATTATCAACCAACTCGGCTCACTTTGTCAGTTCTGCCAAGTAAACATAAGAAAGACCTGTATTTGCAACAAAATTTACGTAAATCCTACTTAGTTGCATTGCTAACGTGACTCTGTATTGCTAACGTGACTCTGTTGCTAACATTACTTAAGTGGACGGACACAAAACAAATTGAATTTTCACATTCAATTGCACTTCACATGACTCATCAATTACATTGTTAGTGGAAGTGCTGTGTAGGAAATACAGACTTACAATGAAATTTTGACTAACTGTTATAGAATAGAGTATAGCTTGAACAATGTTGTTGCTAACGTGACTTTAATTGTGGACGGACATTTTAATGAGTCACGTTAGCAGTTTTTGAAAACCTTATTTTTTATTTACTTTTTAAATATTTTGGTTGATTTTATGTACCGAATCAGCCACACATAAGCGTTTTCCATACCAAATTCATTAAAAGTATGAGACGACAGTATTGTATGATACAGATGACCAAATTCCATAGAGGTGCTAACATTACAGATGTGGACGGACAACCTTGGAAATTGATCCAGATATTATATTTTCACCATTTGGCTTTGTTGTACACTACAATGATTGCAGTTCAACTTTAAATCACAATTCCACCCCATATCAATATTTTGGAACATTTCAATGCTGAAAACAATACAGATATAATATATTCTATGGCATTGCAATTTGGTCTCCAAGAAGAGTGGGAATTTCGTCTGTCCTACAACACAGCAATTCGATATTTTCTTGTCAAATTATTTTGAAAAGTTGTTTGTATATTGCAAATATGTTATGTATTCTATATCTACAATCCATATACTTCCATTTAGAATGAAACTCAGAAAGATACTGGATGAGTTTGACACTTGCTACCCAAGTTCAATGTGATTTGAGGCTATTTAAGAAATATGACATTAAATATGAATTTTTGTCCTAATTATTGCAATTTAGACTTTGTATGTTTCCATTGATAAGGTTTTTGTTGGGCAAAAATTTACATGTAGATCTGTACATGGAGAGTTTGTTGAACCTTTCGTGGGATGACTATAATTACAAGCGTCTAGTCCGTCATTCATAATCCAGCCGTCGTCCATTAGAGAATATCCGCATCCATAATCCAAACAGGGGCCGCGGAGCCGGGGGGGCTGGGGGGGCTGGGGGGGCTTCAGCCCCCCCACTTTTCGGAGTTGTAATGTTATAAGCCCTATCTAGGGGCGACTTCAGCCCCCCCACTTTATGGTCGAGATAGGGGTCAGCCCTCCCACTTTCGAATATGCTCCGCGGCGCCTGCTAAAGACCTATTTCATTTTCCATATAACAGTATTAGCACCAAATTCAAAAAGACAATCATAGTATACATAAACATAAGCTTGTTTCCTGCAAGAGAGAAGCGGTCAACAGTTTTCAATGATGCCGGCAAGACATCGCGATGTTCCAAAAATATCAAATCCGTATCGCTGATCAGTATTCTTAATCCATAATATTCGTTGTAAAGTCGTCATCTAAAGAATGATGTATCTCAGTCACGCTTTGATTGTGCCTGTTCATATGAGTACCATGAGGATCTTGAAGTACATGGGTTCATACGGCCCCTAGCCCCAGGTTAAGCGGAATTAGACACAAGTTACGAAAGGTAGCGCCATAGATCTTGCACGCTACGTTCGTATTTTGCTATCAGCATGCGATATGTATCGCCAAATTTGAGAAACTTTGAGTGGAGGCGCTTGGTGGAATAGCCCTGTTTATAAGTTTCTGCAACAATGTTTTGTGACGTTGATTAAAATCATCACATTTAACACAGGATCTAGCAAATGCTACTAAGCGAGATATGTATACGCCATATGCAGGTCCCACTGGAATATTACTATCCAAAAAGGGATAGTTTACGATGTCAAAATTGTAATCATCTCTTTTGTCATAAAGTCGACGAGAGAGAATGCCCGCTTCATTTTTATAGAGATAGAGATCTAAATAAGATGTGCCTGTAGGGCTATCTGTAGTTTCCTTCAAATCCAGTGAAGGTGGATATATATCTTCACTGCGTCATTTATATAGCGATTATCCACAGCGAGAAGATCGTCTATATAGCGTTTGGTGAATGAGAAGGAACGGGCTTTGAATGGATCAGTTTTTGAAAGCGCCTGCATATGGTCATATTCATAAGAGAACAGATATAGGTCCGCCAATAGGGGTGCACAATTAGT
>JAVTVY010053404.1:0-25946 GCA_036873755.1 Hanleya hanleyi
CGTACAGGGTCCCCGACCTTGAACACCTCCTTTCGTCGTTCGCTGCGATGGCCTGGGGTACAAGACACGGCGGACTTGGGCTTCATTGCTTTGGGTCACGGTAATGGGGGCTCTCTCTATACTCCGGTGATAGGCTCGATTGTAACCACTCACAAGTTTCGGGAGAATATCGATGTACCGCCTTGTATTCTTATAGGTGAAATATTTATACATGCGGCCTTTGAATGTCCTGTTGAACCTTTCCACCACGGAAGCCTTGGTCTCGTTGTACGTATGGAAGAAAAAGACCTTCTGTTTCTTGAGAAAGGCTTGGAACGGTCTGTTGAGGAATTCCGTGCCTTCGTCGGTTTGCAAATACAAAGGTTTGCGCCCGGTCTTGAAGATATCTTTGAACGCCGCTATGAGATTCGCCCCCGTTTTCGTCCGGATGGGTACCACCCACGCATACTTGGATAGGATATCGATGCACGTCAAGATATACCGATTCCCATCGTTGTGTTTGGCAAAGGCGCTCATATCGCCCAAATCCGCTTGCCACTGGGCATCTATTCCTCCCACGATGACCCGGTTCCGTAGAAAATGGCGACGGACAGATCGATGTAAGGTATAGGTGTCTTGTCTTCTTAACCAATCTCGGACTTGGGCACGTTGTACCCCCTGGGGTTTGGCCGCTCGATAGAGAGCCGACAATGCACTATAGGCCGCCGGACTGTCGGGACTGTAGTATAAGTTATCCAACACCTTCTCCCAGCGCTTCATGGTGACAAAATGATGATGGACCCTGGCTCTATCGTTTATTTATAACGGGTGTATCTTGGGCTGGAGTTTCTTTCTGATTTTCTTCGTGGGCTTCCACAGTGTCCATGGTAAATGACCAGTCCAACTCGTCTGATGACCGCTTGATAAGCACTTCATCCACATCTACCACGGCATCTTCCAATGCAGACCATAGATCAGGGTGAAGGGTAAAATGCACTGTACCCCATCTAGCCGAGCCAATTGAGCAAAGAAAGGGCCGCGTCGGATGTACACATCGTGACACAAGTGGATGAGGTCGCCGTCCAGTTCACCAGACAACACCCGTTTGAATTTGGTCCAGCCCTCCCGGGACAGACGAATGTGGGCCGGGCACGGTTGTGTAGGGTCCGCATCACAGATGTCTCCCACCTCCTCCATGATATCGACCTTATCCGCATACACGTGCAGGAAAACCTCGGGGGTCAAGCTGAGATACGCCAGTATCATATGCTCCGTCATGGCCAGTACGTGAATGGTACCAGATTTGACTGTCTCTCGTATTTATAGGGAGAACTCCGTGAGATCAAAGGATCAGGTGGTCATGTCACTGGGCTGACTGAGTCTAGTGGGGTAATCAATGGCCTCGTCGTCGGGTTCATGGCTAGACAGTTGTTCATGGGGTTCAGCCAGCGCGTCCTCAATAGCACGAGCCCACTCCAACTGGTCTGATGACCGCTCGTCCGGTGTAAACAGCTGGTCCACAATAGGCACCACTTTCTCCAAGGCTGTCCACAGATCGGGGGCTAGGGTGAAGCCTCGCGTAGGGTCTTGGTAGCGGCCCAGGCGTAGGAAGAAGGTGGCACGGTATACGTAGATGGCATTGTCTATGTGGATGAGGTGTCCGTCGAGCTCGCCGCTCAACACCCGTTTAAATTTGGTCCAGCCGTCACGAGGTAGCGTCACCGTATTCGATACGGTCTCAGCGGGCGACCAGCAAATATCTCCACGGTCTTCCACCAGGGTGACTTTATCTTCATAGACGTGTAACCCCACCTGGGGTGTAAGGGGTAGGATGGCTCGTAGAACGGGTGACATGCTTGCTCCAATGTCGAACGGTGAATGACACACACTCTGTCTGACCCTGGTATTTATGGGCAGGTCTCTGGGTGACATGGTTGACCCAATGACGAAGGGTAAATGACACACACTCTGTCTGACCCTCGTATTTATAGTCCCACTGTCAATGCCACAGCACCAGGGTCAATAGGGCGCAGACTATTGTGAGGCCAACCAGCCGTCGCTGGTTCCGGCGTGAGCGCTCGTGGTCCATAGCCCGAGCATCAAGGATGGCTGTCATAGTCCAGTAGTGGTGAGTGATGGCACGCCTCTCCATCGAGTGCACTCTGTCGAGGATCGCTTCTGTGAACTCGTTGAGAATCTGGCGTCGCCCCTCGTTGTCGTCGCCATCTGCAAACATGGACCGGACCACTGCTCGGTAACCCGTGAATGAATTCACCACGGTGGCATGCTGTAAAATGCGAGTCGCATAGGGCTGGATCTCCGCCATGGCTCTGCAACCGTAGAAATGAAGGTGTGGGATGCAGAGAGACGTGTTTTATAGACCATGTCACACATGCGCGCCTAGACGTCGGGTGTAGTCCGTGATACGTACTATTCTGATGGATTAGTCCAAAAAAAAAGAGCAACAACAACAACAACAACAACACAGATTACAGATCAATCCTTTTATTATGCGTGAATAACCTGTGAACATCATAGGAATGCATGTAATAACCTGTCTGTAGGGGTTTCCCACAATGGTGTTCACCTTCGTGTCTTTTCGTGTACGTCCGTGTCTTTTCGGGTACGTCCGTGTCTTTTCGGTAAAGTCCGTGTCTTTTAGGTAAAGCCCGTGTCTTTTCGGATCGGTGACGTCCGTGTCTATCATCCGGGCACTTCGCGTCTGCCCCTGCATTGGGTATGTATGAGGGTCTTCATGTGCGCGCGTGCAATGCAGCTCAGTCGTACACCAGTACACCAGTCTCGATCCTCGACTTGGGGTAGAGTGTGCTAAAAATAGATCACCAGCTAGCGTGCTATAAAAGGGGAGCGGCCTTGCCGTTTCATCAGACTCTCTGTCAACCACCAAGATGTTCACTTGCACAACTTGCCAGAAGCAGTTTACTCGTCTAGATAATTTACCACGCCACGAGGCCTCCACCCACAACGATGCACGGTATACTTGTATAACCTGCGCACGGTCATTTAATCGGGAGGATGATTTACTGCGCCACGAACGCTCATTCCACGAGGGCGCGACGGAACAATGTAAGGATTGTGGTCAACTCTTCAAACGACGCAGTCAGTTGAGACGGCATCAGCGTTTGATTCATGCCCCGTCTCCACGGTTTTGGCGACAACTTCCTACTGAAGAGGAGCCGCGGAAGGTCAGACCCAGTGAAGATAAGCCCGGGGAGACGAACGCCACTGGTGATGCGATGACGGAGAGCCCGCCTATACCCACAGTTGGGAAGAGCCTGGATTTCCAGCCGGACCCCACCGTTACGGTTTCGAGTGATACGTCATACATCGAACATTTTCTGGACGAGCCCATAAATGTTCCTAGCGATCTCTTACCCGAATATCATCCAGAGAGTGACATCTCTCGGCGCCATTGGACCATGACACGCCACTGTTTCCACCGTCATCGCCCTATTCAAGATATCTACAATTTCCCACTGACCAAGCTCACCCGTCTACGCAGCTACGTGGAAACCATCTTCAATGACCAACCTACGGCCTTCACGTTAAATGTAGCATTTGGGTACATCTTATGCCATAAGATGACGGGTGAATTGCGCTATTTCTATTCCAGTGCCATCCACCCAGTGTACGACCAACCGTTTACCATCATTGACCGGAGGTCACTAGAGATGATGCTGGACCAAGTGGAACAATTGGATGTCTTGGGATGGGCCCAACAACAACGACCCAACACCAAGTGGACAGTGAAGTGGGTGACCAATGTTACATTTTTCCTTACCAAGGTGATTCACCACTGCCATCGGTTGAATGCGTCACCCGTGCACTGATGAATACCATAACATGCCGTACATGTCTACATGCTGATCATTGACTTGAGCTCAGTAAACACTTGTACCTAATGTGACGGTGCGTTAAATAATAAAACATGGTGTTTAATATTTCAATTTGTTTTGCTGTGAACATACTAAGCATACCCAGGGCGGCTCCCCCAGCCTGGGTATGATGTAACATTGGGGATAATAAACTGTATGCACATTGCTGAACTTGTTGTTATTCACCCCATTGACTTGATAGGCAGGTCCCATTAAGCCCGGGCACCAATATTAGTCCTTTTGGCTAGAGGTGATAGGGATTTTCCCGGATTTTTCGAGTTCGTGTTCCGTTTTTTTTCAGGAACAATTTTACATGCACCCACCCAGCCCATCTGATGCCCCTTCACGAATGCTTCACTTTGATACCTCATATGACCCCACTGGACCAATAGTGGCTCCCCTAGATCCCGAAACGTCTATTTCCATACCCTTGGGCCACCGCGCATGCGCAGAATGACGCTATGTCAACCCACTAGTCCAGTGAGATGCCCCTTTACGAATGCTTCACTTTGATACCTCATACAACTCCATTGGACTATTAGTGGCTCCCCTAGATGCCAAAACGTCTATTTCCATACCCTTGGGCCACCGCGCATGCGCAGAATGACCCTAGTTCAACCCCACACCCAGCCCATTAGATACCCCATCACGAATGCTTCACTTTGATACCTCATATGACCCCATTGGACCATTTGGGGCTCCCCTAGCTCCAAAACGGCTATTTTCATACCCTTGGGCCACCGCGCATGCGCAGAATGCCGGTAGTTCAACCCCACACCCAGTCCATTAGATACCCCTTCACGAATGCTTCACTTTGATACCTCATATGACCCCATTGGACCATTTGGGGCTCCCCTAGATGCCAACACGGCTATTTCCATACTCTTGGTGTACACGAGTTGTCTCCCTTGCGTCAGTGTGTGCAGATGGCGCTATGGTTAGGATCGACGCCGTGATGTGGAAAGGGCGTCCCCACACCATCCTGGAGCCGCCATTTTGTTTGTTGATTTTCTGCGGAGATACACGGGACAATAAACGCTCGACCCTAGGGTGGTACAGATGCTAGACTGATCCTATTAACATGGTACAACACCTATAGATTATGTTTATTATTATTATATGGCTTAGAGGTTTTTTTGAGGGTAATGTGAGGGTTTTTTCTCCCCGTGACCTCCCCACCGCCTCGTTTGCTCCCTTGCGCCGCCATCTTGCACCCACACGCCGCCATTTTGGACACACACGCCGCCATTTTGGTCCCACTCCAGACCGCATCACCGCCAGGACCGCATCACCGCGGAGGAATACATCCCCTTTTCCACACAATTCAAGATGGCCGCCCACACCGCCTCAAAAATTCAAGATGGCGACCAAACTCAGTTGGCAGATCGAGTTGTCTCCCTTGCATCCAAAGTGTACAGATGGCGCCACTAGTTCCTCCTCAATCCTCCTCATGACGTCACTACATCCGGGTGAAATAGACATCCAAATACGCTTACGCTACTACTTACATTCATGGTGTGGCGTGTTGGTTTTACGTAATACCACCGAAACCAATGAATATAAGACAGTACACAGAGTTTGCATTATCACCTGGACCTGATGTTCATTGAACACCACAATCAATACAATCAAAGTGTGAGTGAAATGCACCCCATGGAACGATCCATAATTTTAACTCCATCAGAAAAAGGCATACACGTCGTCGTGGGTGCAGACAGCGCTGTCACAGTCGTGTGTCGGTACTTTTTATGATAAGCATAAATGCAATCGGATTTCTTTTGGACTACTCAACAGCAGGGAAGGAACATCGGTGTGTTTTGGAGATCATTACGAAACTGCTTTTCCGTTCTGCGTTTTAAGTGTGCCTTCAAGGTAATAATGACATAGAAATAACACACTATATTGATTTAACAGATTCAACGCCAAATTCTTCAATTACAAGTTGGGATACTTCGTCACGGCAATAAATGATGTGTTTGGGGACATTGCTGATTCGACATTCTGGGCGTTTCTGAGAGCGCCTGATGAACTGTTACCTGTCGGTAAGTGATATACAGCTCTAGGATAAAGCGTTCAATTTTTTTTTAGTTGACAGCTCTACAATTCCTGTATAGGCATTCGTGGAAAATTCTGTACCGGTGCGTTGTTCTAGCACAAGTCGGCTGCGATTAGATATTGGTTAATTATGCCAGGGTAAAATTCTTGTAAACAGAAAAAGTGGATTTTCTCTTATTGCTCGCTAACTATTATTGGGTTGTTTGGCTAGCCAGCCGCGACTATCCTTGGCCAGTGTTGAGTTCAGGGCCAACGTTCATTGACTTCTGGTGGCTATTATATAATGTTGGGCATAGGACGGAAACTCTTCTGGAAAGCCCAAATTTCATACTACGAGTTGCAAAGCTACATATTTTGGAGACATGATAACCGATGTTATTTTCCCACTTGGTTGCCTATAATTTGAAGCAAAAGCAGCTCAGTCGTATTTTACTGTTCAATTCCGTCGTCTGGCAATATCATACCGCAAGTCAACAGTCCTTCGCCCTCAGCTCTTCAGTCAGCATGCCCAAGTCAGTACCCGAACAACTGAATTCCAACTGCGACTGTCACACAAGGTTCTTTAACAAAAACCTCGTATCAGGTTACTTGCCAGTATACCCTGCACACAAAATGGCCAAACAAATCGTAGTCAGTTGTTGTAGTAACGTTTACTTGGTTAATCGTGATTTTTTATTGCTATGTTTTTCAGGTGTGAGCCGTTATCGTCCCAGACCTGGCGAACATCTGATTATGAACTTCACTAACTCAGCAACCGATCTCTAGTCGGGACCAGTTTTTATTTTAACATCCAACTATCCAACTATGGTTTTTAATGTTTTCTCAAATTGACTGTATTTTCTTCTATTCTATGACATTTTATTCTGTGTTACATTTGTCATACATTTTTCCATAGTTTTCTTCTGTTGCTTTAATTTAAAATATTTTCTTCCCTCTTTCATCATCAAATTTGTATACTAATATTTTTATATCAATTGATCTGTTAATAAAATAAGTTTTCAATGTCAGCATACAATATGGCATAGTCATCGTGTTCTCTTCTTAAATATGATCGCTTTGATGGCCAATGAGACGGGAGTCCTACCAAAGTTAGAATGCGCGACAGAAAATTCTGAAGCCTTTATGCCTATTATAATTTCTGTGCGATCAAACTATTTTGACTATCACATAACTACACTATTTTCTTGCTCTCGTCCAATCAGTGCAGCATTCTACCGTTTCGGAGTCAGATCAATACAGTATCGCTATCAAATAAGTGCAACTGACCACACGTGGGCGCGGAGTGGTTTTCCAGCCAGGTGCCACTCGGCACAGGTTCGTAGTACATGTAGGCCATACTGTCCTTGCCCAACACTGGTAGGAATCCGTATTGGCATCCATGTTTAAACTCCTTTCAGGCACAGTATCAAGCCCTGACTCTGAACAGCGCATGTCAGCAGTATGACTTCCGTTGCCATGGAGATCGGCTCGAGATGAAATGCCAGGAGAAACACCTCAAATTAGACGACACCCTTCGGCGGTAGACTCAAGGAAATATTAAATTCTCTATGTATATATTTTATTTCCTGATATTGGGAGAATACAACGAGGACTATGTGTGCGGAATTACATCCTATAGTATGTGGTGTGCCTCACGTGCGGCGGATCACGGTTTGCACCTGAGTCCCTACACCATTAATGCGCGAGGTACTAGGACTTCAACGGAATACGCAGAGCAGTTGCGAATGGCCAGGTGCAGGTCACACTCGATACGGCCTCGGATAATGTAGAACATTAGTACCTCGTGGCGCACTGCTAGGGATCCATATTGGCATCCATGTTCTGCCTCTTCACTGGTGAATAGCAGACAGCTAACCCCTTAACGTATCCAACACAGTGGTAACGCAAAAAGCCGGAGAATTCTGTTCACACTGTTTATTGCTGGATCTCTGTTAACGTGTAATGTGTGTAGCGGTAAATAGCTGTGAAAGAAACGAAAAAGTGAATTACTGAACAAGAAACGGAAAAAGTGAATTACCGAACAAGTACGACAATATAAATGTTTTGCTATTCATCTACAGAGTTTTGGAAATGCTCAGAAGAGTAGTGTCCCTTTGATCGGTAGACGAGCTTTCTTCAGCAAGCCAGCAAGAGTATTGGCCCTTGATTTACAAAACATTCGAGCTGGACTAGTTAACGTAAATACAAAATGCGACTTACAATAAGCTAGTTCCTTTGAATAAACTATATATGGAGTATGCTCTCTGAAGAAGCTGAATAAAGAGCAGAAATGCGCATTAGAGCAATGTGAGCGTGTCGGCGTTTTCTCTATTTTCAAACAATTTATCTTCACGTTTGACCCTTTTCCTGAATTTCTACTATATATATATATATATATATATATATATATATATATATATATATATATATATATATGACCCTAAAGGTTTGACAGAAAGGAATTGCTAACAATTACTGATGCATGTAAAGTCAGTCTACACCGACATACAATAATTACGAAACATTACATAACATGACGTTGTTGTTGGTAAGTTCACGTGTTAGATCATTCACGACTTAGCCTTTCAATATGTTCTGAATAAATGAAATAAGTGCGCTGCATAAGCGTAAGAGTTCAATAAATCATACTAACACAGTGGCGGCTGCAGAGTTCAAATCTAAAAATAAACTATTAACAACTGGAATGTATAATCCAGTACAATCCATGTTGAAAGCACAACATTACGCGGAAACTCCGAACAGCGCATGTCAGCTGTATGACTTCCGCTATCATGGAGATAGCTTTAGAGGCAAAACCAGGAGAAATATCTCAAATTAGAAGAGATCCGTTGGGGGTATGAATTCAAGGGAATATCCATTTCATTTGGATATATATTTTATCTCCTGATAAGGGAGGAAAACAACGAGGACTATGTGAGCAGAAACATCCTATAGCATGTGGTGTGGCGGCCTCACGTGCGGCGGACCACGGTTTTCATCTGAGAGCTCTAAAATCCTTACACCATTAATGGGCGAGGTACCATGACTTCGACGGAATAGGCCGACCAGTCGCGTATGGTGCAGGCCATTCGCGACATCCTCGCGAGCCATCGTATAGAGCCCAGTTGGTACCCGATACGCACCTCATAAGGTTCAGGTCTTTGTTACATCGAATAATTAATTGGTCAATGTGGTCTTTCCAAGTGAGTTTTCGGTCGAATATCATACCTAGGTATTTGACACTATTCTTAAACTCGATTTTCTGTCCTCCTAGTGATAGCGTGATGTCAGTGTTCTGTTTATTTGAGAATAGCACACCGGTAGTTTTGACAGCTGAAAATTTGAATCCCCATTTATCGGCCCAATCGCTGACTGTATTCAGTACCTTTTGCATTATACTTGTTAGTTTTTTTATCGAGCCAGCAGATTTCCACATGGCAGCATCGTCAGCAAAAAGTGATTGTTCAATTTCAGGATGCTTTGTGTCAATTTCGTTGGCCAGGCCATTAATCAGGATGTTAAAATGGCGAATTATTAGTATCTTTGGCCTTTTATACTTTCGCGGGCAGACGATCCCAGCGCCACCTGGTGGGATGAATCCAGTGTAGTACTCTCGGCCCTCAGGAGAGCTTAGCGTCGTAAACGGCTAATCACCAAATAATCATTCAAAGGTTGTGATTAATAAAGACAATCTCTTTCAGAAGAGATCATTTCGAACAATTACAATTCATGAAACGCTAGTACAGTTACGTTATCGTCCATAAGATGCAGCGTTTCAGAGTATAGCCTCGTTTTGATATCATCGTAAACATGGCTGACATCGGAAAAGTTTGCCAACAAAATTATGTGCATAAACGTGAAAATCTCACTCCACACATCCAGATATTCAACAACAACTACTGGGTAACAACAAGAACAAGGTATTTAATCCACTTTGATAAAGAATTATAAATTGAACGAACATTACATTGAGAAAAATCAACAAATACAGGGTCAGAAATCGTCATTCGTCATATCGAAAATTATTATATGTACATGTCTGAACTGACAGCGAATATTATAAAATACAATCGACGGATTAACGAATCGTCACAATATACATATATATATATATGACCCTAAAGGTTTGACAGAAAGGAATTGCTAACAATTACTGATGCATGTAAAGTCAGTCTACACCGACATACAATAATTACGAAACATTACATAACATGGCGTTGTTGTTGGTAAGTTCACGTGTTAGATCATTCACGACTTAGCCTTTCAATATGTTCTGAATAAATGAAATAAGTGCGCTGCATAAGCGTAAGAGCTCAATAAATCATACTAACACAGTGGCGGCTGCAGGGTTGACGCGACAATGGCGATTCACTGCAAAGTTCGACTTTAGAGAAAACAGTAACATGCTTTCCTATAAAACAGTACTGGTAAGTGCGCCTTCAACATAGAAGAGTTCAAATCTAAAAATAAACTATTAACAACTGGAATGTATAATCCAGTACAATCCATGTTGAAAGCACAACATTACGCGGAAACTCCGAACAGCGCATGTCAGATGTATGACTTCCGCTATCATGGAGATAGCTTTAGAGGCAAAACCAGGAGAAATATCTCAAATTAGAAGAGATCCGTTGGGGGTATGAATTCAAGGGAATATCCATTTCATTTGGATATATATTTTATCTCCTGATAAGGGAGAAAAACAACGAGGACTATGTGAGCGGAAACATCCTATAGCATGTGATGTGGCGGCCTCACGTGCGGCGGACCACGGTTTTCATCTGAGAGCTCTAAAATCCTTACACCATTAATGGGCGAGGTACCATGACTTCGACGGAATAGGCCGACCAGTCGCGTATGGTGCAGGCCATTCGCGACTGCTCAACGGATTCAGTTGGAGTCATCTGACCTCGCTCAATATGGAACGGATTTTACAGCTCTCAGCTAGCTCAATCTCCTGGCTTCGATTGCATATACATTTCGTCCAGTTAAGCGATTGTAGGAATGATATCTGCACCACCGTCGTAAAGATGTAGAAGGGAAAAAACACTTCGCATGATTCCATGATCTTCCATGCATTGGATGAGGTTTGGCATGGATGATCAGCGCGTGATCGGTAACGCATGAATGAAAGAAAGGATGGGTACCGATTCTAATTTTAGATTGTAGTCATAGGTAACTACCCCGCCAATCCCCTTCATCTTTAGAAGTCCACCATTATGTTGCTAAGCGGTGTCACCGCTCTTTTGATCTTCAGCTCTCCTCAAAATGAGTTTGTTTGTGTTACTGGTGTTATTTATGACACACTTGAAATGTATACTGGCAAGCTTGGCGAAACTGAATAGATAGAAACCGGAACTAAATTGTGTGACATATTTTGCGTAATAACCCGTGCGCATAATAAGGTAACAGTTCAGTACTCAGTTTGAGAGATTAATCTTACAAGCCGACTTCTCCGTGGTCACTTCGACTTAGTCTTGATACATCAGCCGACCGACTCTGTTCAAAAGAATTGATAAATATTCAAGAAACGCCATTGACCACGAATGCATTTGAATTTCGAATACATCGTATGAGTGGGTTATTGATTGGCTGTCCTAATATCCGGTCACCCTATATACCGCCATATTAGGAGAAATGAAGTAACTATTGAGAGAATACGTCACCTTACTCACACTCATTAGATTCGGATTTGATCGTCTCTGGTTTGTGAACGAACTTACACCTCGGATTTTGAGTGCGTCAGGTGATCCTGTATGAAGGCTTCTATGGTTGGCCATCCCTGCCAGAATTCGTCATTTACAGGATGCCTGTAAATAATATATACCATGGTATAAAATGCCAAGCCTGCCATAATTCGTATTTACAGGATGCCTGTAATTATTTTGTACCATGGTACAAAATGCCAAGCCTGCCATAATTCGTATTTACAGGATGCCTGTAATTCTTTTGTACCATGGTATAAAATCGCCAAGCCTGCCATAATTCGTATTTACAGGATGACTGTAATTCATTTAGCCGTAAGTCGTAAATTTACGCCTTCTTATTATTTCCACCAATGATATGCGCTTTTACAGATTTGGTGCCGGGTTTTACGCAACCTCCAAACAGGGTTATCTCTCCTCCTGTCAGTCGATCGACCCTGCCCTCAGTAAATATACAAGGCGAAAAAACGCCCTGGCAGTTTCTGCACAGTGAGTCTTCACCAAGCCATGTAGCCTTTGTCGGAGATTAAAAGTGCGAGATTATCCGAACTGCTTGGTATCGCAACAACTTGAATTAACCAGAATTAATCAAGTGCAGCACATCTGTAATTAAATAACTGTTCATCTCTTTACAACAACAACATTTGGACTACATCATGGCATGGAGCCCAATATAGATTGAGAGAACACTCCGTGACATCAATGGTCAAAATGTGGCCGCCGACAGTGATAAAACTAAGCTCCTTGATTATTTTATGATCGCTTATCTTTCCACATGGTGGGCTGACTTACCAGGCTTTCAGGGACTCTCGGCTAATTCCGCAATGTTCCGTGGTGGTATGAGCATGTAAATTTAGGGAGTTAAATCCTGATAATGTAAATGTGTTAAAAAGGCGATTTTCGCTCGTGTGAGCACCCTAATCGAATGTCGGAATGTGTAAAGCAGCCAGCCATCTCACCAATGCCATCTGTCCATTCATATTATCCGGAAGTCTCCGGAAAGTATTTTATTTTACGAGAACAATTCACTCAGTTTGAATATATGTGTTCATTCGTCCATATATGTGGATCTAGTTTACCGATTTCAATGTTTTTTGCACCAAAAGGCATCATTTTCCAAGCCTGATTTCCTGACTACCATGGTTTCCAACTACAGCCTTTATTTACAGATTGGTCGGTTTACGGTTGGTTGTAGTTTATCTCCGCCCAGATTACTGTAACCAGTGTTGAAAGATGGACCAGAGTTTTAAGACATCAAGTGCATTGATTGCTGTCAGTGGTCAGACCTGAACACACAGGATGCTTTCTTTATCGGAATTAAATGGTCCCGCACATTCACATCTGCAAAATTATATATCTTCGTATTTAGTATGTGGACTGTTTTTGGCTGGTAAAATTCAGGTTTTGTGAAATGATGTTTTGGTACGTAAATTGACTGAGGGCAGGGTCGATCGACAGCCAGAAGGGAAGATGACCCTGTTTAGAGGTTGTGTAAAGCCCGGCACCAAATTTGTAAAAGCTTATATCATTGGTGGAAATAATCAGAAGGCGTAGATTTACGACTTACGGCTAAATGAATTACAGGCATCCTGTGAATACAAATTGTGGCAGGCTTGCCATTTTATACCATGGTATATATTATCTACAGGTATCCTGAAAATACGAATTATGGCAGGCTTGGCGATTTTATACCATGGTACAAAATAATTACAGGCATCCTGTAAATACGAATTATGGCAGGCTTGCCATTTTATACCATGGTATATATTATCTACAGGTATCCTGAAAATACGAATTATGGCAGGCTTGGCGATTTTATACCATGGTACAAAATAATTACAGGCACCCTGTAAATACGAATTATGGCAGGCTTGGCATTTTATACCATGGTACAAAATAATTACTTCGTTCCATTTCTACCCAAAACACCTTCCTTCACACCCCAAAAATATCCACTTTGACTATAACTCCTACCGAGGACGTCAGCAATGACGTCACAGATGATCCGCGTTTCCCTCAAGTCGTGGTCCACACCATGAAAGCTTTGCTTTGACACCTCACACGACGCATTCGGACCAAGAATGGTCCCTCAATCGCTCAAACACATCCCGACGCACCTCCAGAATGACCACTTTACTTACTACACCACAACTGCGCATGTTCAGATTGGCGCGACTTTCAATAAAAAACATGCCAGTCTGACTCTACCCCACGAAAGCTTCACTAGGACACCCCAACCGGGCCATTTGGACCAAACATGGTCCCTCTCTACCCCAAACACCTTGCTTCACACCCCCAAAATTACAAGCGTCTTGTCCGTCATTCATAATTCAGCCGTCGTCCATTAGAGAATATCCGCATCCATAATCCAAATACCTATTCCATATTCCATATAACAGTATTAGCACCAAACTCAAAAAGACAATCATAGTATATAAACATAGGCTTGTTTCTAGCAAGAGAGAAGCGGTCAACAGTTTTCAATGATGCCGGCAAGACATCATGATGTTCCAAAAATATCAAATCCGTATTGCTGATCACTATTCTTAATCCATAATATTCGTTGTAAAGTCGTCTTCTAAAGAATGATGTATCTCAGTCACGCTTTGATTGTGACTGTTCATATGAGTACCCTGAGGATCTTGAAGTACATGGGTTTATACGGCCCCTAGCCCCGGGTTAAGCGGAATTAGACACAAGTTACGAAACGTAACGCCATAGATCTTGCACGCTACGCTCGTATTTTGCCATCAGCATGCGATATGTATCGCCAAATTTGATAAACTTTGAGTAGAGGCGCTTGGTCGTGTAGCCCTGTTTTATAAGTTTCTGCAACAATGTTTTGTGGCGTTGATTAAAATCGTCACATTTAACACAGGATCTAGCGAATGCTAGTGGGCGTGATATGTATACGCCATATGCAGGTCCCACTGGAATATTACTGTCCAGAAAGGGATAGTTTACGATGTCGAAATTGTAATCATCTCTTCTGTCATACAGTCGACGAGAGAGAAGGCCCGCTTCATTTTTATAGAGATATAGGTCTGAATACGATGTGCCTGTAGGGTTATCTGTAGTTTCCTTCAAATCCAGAGAAGGTGGATATATATCCTTCACTGCGTCATTTATGTAGCGATTATCCAGAGCGAGGAGATCGTCTATATAGCGTTTGGTGAATGAAAAGGAACGGGCTTTGAATGGATCGGTTTTTGAAAGCGCCTGCATATAGTCATATTCATAAGAGAACAGATATAGGTCAGCCAATAGTGGTGCACAATTAGTACCCATTGGAATACCTATATGCTGTTGATATATTGTGTTGCCAAATTTCACATAGATATTTTTAATGAGAAATTCAAGCAACTCTATAAACAAATCCCATTTTGGCTACTAATTTGGCTACTACTAGTCATATTCATAAGAGAACAGATATAGGTCAGCCAATAGGGGTGCACAATTAGTACCCATTGGAATACCTATATGCTGTTGATATATTGTGTTGCCAAATTTCACATAGATATTTTTAATGAGAAATTCAAGCAACTCTATAAACAAATCCCACTTTGGCTACTACTCCTACTGATGATGTCAAGAATGACGTCATAGATGACAGGGACACCCCTCAAGTCATGGTCTACATCACGAAAGCTTCATCTTCACCTCACGCGAGGCATTCGGCCCAAGAATGGTCCCTCATCACTCAACAGACCCCCACGCACCTCCCAAAATGACCACTTTACTTACTACACCCCAACTGTGCATCCGCAGATTGGCGCGATTTTCGATGAAAACAAGCCAGTCTGACCCACGAGAGCTTCACACTGATACCCCACACGGTCCATTTGACCAGGGATGGTCCCTCAATCACTCAACAGACCTCCACGAATCTCCAAAATGCCTGCTTTCTATACTACGGTCAGACTGCGCATGCGCAAAATGATGAAAACGGACGATACATTATTCCAGTCGGATCCCACTCATTCACTCACTCATTCACTCACTCATTCACTCACTCACCGTCGTCAGTGCCTCAAGGGCGTGGTGAACGACTCACTCACTCACTCACTCACTCACTCACTCACTCACACACGCACGCATACACTCACTCACGGGTAACTGGATGGAAAAAATGGCCGTCATCTACTCCAAACGCACTCCATTGCACCTCCGAAAAACGCCCGCTTTCGCTACTACTCGTACTGATGACGTCACCGATGACGTCACAGATGACATGGAAAAACCTTAAGTCGTGGTCTACACCCCGAGAGCTACAACATGACACCCCACACGACACATTCGGACCAAGCAGGGTCCATCTTTACCCCAAACACGCCACCACGCACCCCCAAAATACCCGCTTTCGCTACTACGCGTACTGATGACGTCACCGATGACGTCACATTTGACATGGATATCCCGCAAATCGTGGTCTACACCCCGCGAGCTACAAGATGACACCCCACAGGACGCATTCGGACCAAGGATGGTCCATCTCTACATATTAGGGCAGGAAAATCAGTGATTCAATGGACATTGGCCGCCATTTTGGATTTTGGCGGCCATATTGAATTTTCAAACCAATTACAAATCATTCCAAAATTAACTAATTATTCATACCCTACGTAGGACTGTAAAAATACTTAGTCTGCGGTTAGAAAATGAATTTTCGAGTAGAAAATTGTGAGCTTCTATTGGTATTGGCGGCCATTTTGGATTTTGGCCGCCATATTGGATTTGAGGCCAAATCCGAGGTGGCCCCACAGCTAAATTGAAACGGCATAAGTCAAGGATGACGGAACCACTGAGAAAACTTTGACAGGAAAAAATATTAGTTTTTTTTCTTGGCTGGGACCTGTCTATTATGCTAGTATACTTCGGATGGAAACTCATACACTTTGGATATCAGTTGGAGAGAAATTATGCCTATTGACAGAAATACTTAGTTGCATAATACATGTAGCTGCACAATATGATAATTATGGCTGGGGCAGATAACATTCACAGTGTTGTCATAGTACATGTAAACATTAGTGAAACAGGTTTTGGATTATGCCCTCAAACATATACTAAAGCATAGCCTCATTGGCGTAGTTCATCCGAAACGCAAACAAAAAGCAATAACATAAACTCGCTAGCAGCGAAAGCATTGTAGGTTATTGATGAACAGATTTTCGGAGATGAATGATGAGGTTATTACAGTGATAGAAGGAGGTTTTTTTTGCGGAGTAATCTCTACGCTGAGAGCGTGTTAGCGATAATTTCAATTGGGTCAGTGCTTAAGGTCACAAACCTCCATTGACGTGAGTGGGTCCAAGATTATTATCAGGACTTGACTTCCGGCGAACATTGATTGGCCATTATGCCTGACTGGGCCAGAAATGGTCTGTGACGTATTTTAAAATGTTTCTATAATATTTGACTCTAAAATATATCAAAACCACCTTTTCAAATTTTAATCGGAAAAAAAATCTGGGCTAGTTTGATTGGCACCTCCGAAATTTGCCGTAATGGTGTCGGGTTGGATGACCCTATTTCTGGCGGTCTCATCTCGAAAAAATGGTGGGAATGTATGCTGAATTTTCCATATGTTTGAGCGGAAAGGCCAGGCTACCTGAGTAGTAGGTAAAACACATTTGAAGTCTCATTGACCTAAAAAATTTGCATATGACCTCTGTGACGTCACAGCGACAGCCAATCAGAAGCGAGTATTTTGAGAGAGGTCAAGTATGGCGGCTGTGTGGTGGTGGTGGTCAAAATGGCGGCTGTGTGGTGGTGGTGGTCAAAATGGCGGCTGTGTGGTGGTGGTGGTCAAAATGGCGGCTGTGTGGTGGTGGTGGTCAAAATGGCGGCTGTGTGGTGGTGGTCAAAATGGCGGCTGTGTGTGGTGGTGGTCAAAATGGCGGCTGTGTGGTGGTGGTGGTCAAAATGGCGGCTGTGTGGTGGTGGTGGTCAAAATGGCGGCTGTGTGGTGGTGGTGGTCAAAATGGCGGCTGTGTGGTGGTGGTGGTCAAAATGGCGGCTGTGTGGTGGTGGTGGTCAAAATAGCGGATTGTAGAAAAACGTATAAAAGGAGGCGATGTTTAGCGGTGGGGTGTATTCATTGCACTACTTGCCTGACTTACCTGACCTGACCAGCCTGCCTGCCCAGCCTGACCTGCCTGCCTCACCTCTAGCCTGCCTGCCCTGCCTGCCTACCAGCTTGTATGAGACGTGGAGAGAAAGCATGAGACGTGGAGAAGATTTTCCCTGGGACCCAGCAGCACCTCCGGTTGAAGTCTTGCCTGAAGACGAGCGTGTCAGGGACATTTATCGACGTCACTGGGCTACCATACGCCATTGTTTTCACCGTGACCGTCGTCTATTGGACTTGTATAACTTTCGACTGCAGGACCTCACGTATCTGTCTACCTATGCCGAGAACATTTTCACAGATCAGGTGACAGCGTTCAAGTTGAATATGACATTCGGGTACATTTTACGGCACAAGGAGACGGATCAGGTGCGGTATTATTATCCCAGCAATAATACCTATGTGTTTGATAAGCCGTTCACGGTGACGGATGCGATTTCTCTGGAGCCACTCATCGACCAACTGACTACGTTGGATCCATTGGAATGGGCCCGGTTGCAACGCCCCAATACCCAATGGCTTGTGGAAATGGTGACTAACGTAACATTTTTCGTCACGAAAATGAGAGATCATCCTATCGGTGCTCCTGTACTACTACCCCCTTGGCTGCTTCATCGAAAAGGCCTGTATGCATTAACAGCAGGGGGACACGGGCCCTACAAAGACCGGAAATGTCTGTTTCGGTGTTTGGCCGTGCATGTGGACGAGTGTGATCCCAAGCGTTGTGACAGAGTGGCCAATGACTATTGGGAACAGTATTTACAGCAGCAAGACTTGGATGAGCGGCACTTCCGTGGAGTTCCGTTCAAGAATTTGGATGATGTGGAAACACTGTTCAACCTCAATATCTTTGTATACCGATTACGATGCGAGGAGGATACATTTGTGGCTGAATTGGTTCGTCGTTCAACAGAACTGTATGCTTCTACAATGAAAGTCAATGTGTTCGACGACAATGGCGTCAGTCATTTTTCGCTGATCTACAATATGAGCCAGTACGCTCAGTCTTACAGTTGTGCCCAATGCCATCGGGTGTTTCACCGTTCCCCCGACTTACATCGCCACGAGAAAATCTGTACGAACGTTGTGAAGCGAGTATATCCGGGTGGTGTGTATCATAATACGCCTACTATTTTCCAGGAACTGGCCGATGAGGGTCTGATCATACCGGAGGGGGACCGTTATTTTCCCTACCGGGCGTGTTACGATTTTGAGGCCCTGTTGGAGCCCATGGACATGTTTTCAGCGAAAACGCAGTGGACGCAGCGCCATATTCCTCTGAGTGTGAGTATTTCGAGCAACGTACCTGGCTATGACGCTGCACCGGTGTGTTTCGTGTCTACCGGGGATTCCCATGAGTTGATCAGCCGCATGATGGAGTATTTAGACCAGTACGGAATTGTTGGTGTCCAAGTTCCAGGACGTACTGGACCAACTGGACGATCGCATTCCTATACCGGGTGTAGCGTTTAGTGACGATGAAGAGTCCGAGTCCGAGTCGGAGCCCGAGTCGCAGCCCCTGCAGTCGCAGGATGTGCCTTTACCGAAACCGTATGCGGAGAAATTGAAAGTGCGCTTCCTACAATATCTAGGCCAATTACCGGTGCTGGGTTTCAACTCGGGGCGATATGATTTGAACATGGTGAAGGAATTTCTTTACCCCTACTTGGCCCAGGCGAATACCATCAAGTCCGTCATCAAGAAGATCAATAATCATATGGCCCTCACTACCACATCACTGCATTTCCTGGATGTACGGAACTACTTAGCTCCTAATTATAGCTATGATCAGTGGGTGAAGGCGTATGACTGTGCACAAACCAAAGGGAGGTTCCCTTACACGTATATATCGACGCTCGACTGTTTGGAGGAAACACAGTTGCCACCCCGGGATGCGTTCTTTGATGATTTGAAGCAAGTGGAATGTCGCGAAGACACGTACCGGGAACTACAGCAGGTATGGAACGATCAACATATGCAGACCTTGCGAGATTTCCTGATATGGTATAATAACCTAGATGTGGTTCCTTTCCTGGAAGCGGCCGAGAAAATGGTTCAACTCTTTCGTCGTGAGATGCACGTCGATATCTTCAGGGAGTGCTTGAGTTTACCGGGTCTGGCGCTTCGCCATCTTTTTCAAGCGTGTCCTACGTACTTCTCGCTGATACAGCAAAAAGATGCAGACATGCATGATTGTCTGAAGCAGAACATTGTGGGCGGACCGAGTCTTATTTTTCACCGTTACCACGAGAAGGACGTCACTACTCTCCCCAGTGGAAAACCCTGTGCTAAGATCATCGGTTTCGATGCCAATGCCTTGTACCTGTGGTCGCTGGCCCAACCTATGCCCAGTGGCCATTATACACGTTGGTTGGCGGAAGGTCGGCATTTTACACCGCAACGCACTCCCTACAAGCATCTGGCTGATCAGTGGTTGGATTGGGAAGCCTATCGACGGGGAATTACTATACGACACCAGACCAACGCCACAGAGAAGCGCATAGGAGATCGTCGACTCCCCGTCGATGGGTTTGCCCTGGTGGGTAGGACACCGACCGTATTCCAATTTTACGGTTGCTATTGGCACGGCCACGGATGCCATTTCAGCGCTGGACGGTTCAACGAACGACGTGGAAAAACACCGGAAGAATTACGGGAAGAAGTGGTCGAGAATGGTGATTATGTGAAAGAGAGAGGATGCCATCTCATCGAAATGTGGGAGTGTGAATTTCACACCATGTGCCAGGCCCTGCCCCATTTACGACGTTTCCTAAAAGAGCGCGAGTACCCGTTGAGTCGTCGACGACTCCTGAGTCTGCCACAGATGTTCGACGCCATTCGTTCTGGGGACCTCTACGGCTTTGTCGAATGTGATTTGCATGTTCCCGACACTCTCAAGCCCCTCTTCGCCCAGTGTCCTCCCATCTTTAAGAACACGCTGGTGGGTCGGGATGATATTGGGGACACCATGAGGGCCTATGCGGAGCAACACGAGTGTTTGCCTCAACCTCGACGGATGTTGATTGGCAGTATGTGGGCCGAGAAAATCTTGCTGGGCACTCCCTTACTGCAGTGGTACATGAACCACGGTTTGGAAATTACCCAAGATATACCAAGTGATACAATACGTACCCCACGCCTGTTTTGCGGAGAATGCCGACATCGTGACGTCGGCCCGTCGTCAAGGTGATCAAGACCCGAGTCAGGCCATCATCGGTGAATCTTGGAAGTTGACGGGCAATGGGTATTATGGAAAAACGGTCACGAATCAGGATAAGCACGTGAACGTGAACATTTGTACTACTGCCCAAGCCCGCAAAAAAGTGAATTCTCCTCTGTTTCGGTCCGTGGAGGTCATCGATGACGACACCTATGAAGTCACTTTAGCCAAGAAGACTATCCGTTACAACCTACCCCTGCAGATTGGATGTATGGTATACCAGGTGGCCAAGCTGAGGATGCTGCAGTTTCTGTATGATTTCATGGGTGTGTATTTTAATCCATCAGACTGGCAACTCATGGAGATGGATACGGACTCGGCCTACATGGCCGTCTCTAATGCAGATTGGGAGTCCCTGGTGAAACCGGAGTTACGTACCCAGTATGAAGCGGAGCGGGACCAGTGGCTACCTCGACGTGACCATTACCAGTACGATAAGCGCACGCCGGGCCTCTTCAAGCTGGAGTGGAGTGGGGATGCTATGATTGGTCTCTCCTCCAAGACGTATTACTGTTACGGGGGAGACGAAAATAAGTTTAGCTGCAAAGGGGTGAGCCGGCGCGATCCCAACATCGACAAAGCCTTGTACTTGAACGTGCTGCAAAGCCAGGCCAGTGCGAGTGGCACTAACCGAGGATTTCGGGTGGTGGACCACCAGATGCGGACGTACATTCAGCAACGAGACGCCTTTACTTTCTTTTACCCGAAACGGAAAGTGTTGGCCGATGGTGTGAGCACCACTTACTTGGACTTGTGAACGGAACACACACTATAACTGTTGATACACCAGTTAAAAAACTGTAAAAGTCAGGATGGCCGAGTGGTTTAAGGCGCCGGTATTAAGTGCTGGTCGGCGAAGAGCTGGCGTAGGTTCGAATCCTATTCCTGACAGAATTTTTTGGACCTTAACCCTACTATTCTATTTGTACTCTGTATTCTATTTGTACATATTCTACCTTCTTGTTGACTTAAATAAAAAAAAAAGTCAAAACCATCATTTTTTGTGTTTTTTCATCAATTTTATTGAACATCAATGAACGTCAGAACAACAACGTCATAACAATAACGTGATAAAAAACAAGTGGCCTGCGCGCAGTGCATTTAAGTTAACCAGAGAAATGGAGCATGCACATTAAAACGAGAGGCCGTCCAGTCATAGACGAGGACATCACGGTCTTCGGCTTGACAATAATCATCAAACATGTGTACGATGGTTGGCATAGAATGTCCTCTACTCCGGTGAGTGAGATAAAACACACAGTACTGTCCGCACACACTACTCAAGGGTCCTTGTAATCTTTGAGTATTCCAACGCCACATTGTAGTAGATACGTCCATGAATTTCACCAAATCGGAATGTAGGGGTGCAAGTCCGTAGGAATCAAAGTATTCGCCTTGGCCTATGGTGTCCACGTACACAGCTACCCAATGTTCACCGGGTCGAGATCCCGGGTCTGTATTCAGGATGTAGGCTGCTGGGGTGGTGGAGTGGGTGGGAAACACATTGCGTGGAAACACACCTCGAAAGGGGACCTTAGGATCTCGCTGGAGTATGGCCATCAGCTGTTCTGTATCCATGACTCTAGTTGGCGTAGTCACACAGCACGTTTCTTTGCTGATCCACGCTGATGACGTTATCAAACTCGGCGTAGCAAATCACGTTAATGGTCTGGGCTAGAGCGGTGGCGAAACGCAGTTCCAACCGTAGGTTTCCTTTCTTCAGCAAGGCCAGTTGATGATCGTGTTCCAAGGTGGGGGTGAGGTCGAAGGCGAACAACGTGTACCCACGGTAAAAGTCTCGTCGAGTGATGGTATTTCCTTCGTCCTGGTTGTTTTGTCCTGTGGCTGTAAACAGGTTCAGGTAGCTCCGCACATAGTTTTGGTTACCAAAATCCGGTTGTAATGGTCGGGCTGGAATTTGATGGCCAGCCACGTGCAGTGCCAAAAAGTTCAGGTTGAAATGTTGAAAGGCGAACGGGTTCTCATCCCACGCTCCATTGAAAGCGGTGTTGGTCACACACGCTATGGTAACACGTTTAGGGAGATCCCCTAGAAATAAATTTTCACGATTGGCCATCATCGTACCGGCTGGCACAGAGAACACCTTGGTCTGTACGCGTCGGATGGGGTACAGGGCTGGTTTTTTCGATAAGGCTTCCATGTGACTCACCAACACCCCCTGTTGCAAATCCACCGTACGCACAAACAGGGCTGCATCTTCTAGGACGATCTTGTAATTGGGGGCCGCTCCACCGGCCATCAAGGCGAACGCAGGTGTGGAACGGATCAACTTGATCTTGATGGATACACCGTTCATCATGTAGCGGTCTTGCAGGAACAGATCGGCGTGCAGTCGCCCCATCATATCGACGGACTTGCTATCGGCTGTCAAGTTTTTGCGCGCGGTCAACCCATTATTGGCAGCGAGCGTACTATTCATGGAGCCGGGTGTATCCTTGTTGTACAGCGCGGCTTGCAAGTGGGATTTTTTGGCATCTGAACCGTACGACAACAGCGTCTCCATGTAGGCTCGGTACAGGTACGTATTGGTCGACGTACTGATGAGTCTATCGCTCATACTCATATCCACCTGTTGGAACAAGGAGTGCAGCCAAAGATTCACTGGGCCTACTACTGCATCGTCCGCTAGGTCGGCCCCGGCTGCGTTCACTATTTTGGCTTTCACGTACAAGTAGGTGTGGGCTAAATCCAGGTAGGCCGTATCTTTGTTTTCAATGGTAAATTCCACAGGTCCCGTCCCCGTCAGGCTAGCCAGGGGTCGATGTTCTACCCAACGTCCTTCGGCTACACTGGTCTGGGTGGGTGGAATAGTCCACAAATCCAATTCACTGTTGGTAGACGGACACGACTCGGAGTGAATGAATGCCATTATGCGAAGATGTCTCTCCTACTACTCTTCTTCTTCTTCTTCTTGGTCTTATTCCTCGGGGGTGTGCGTCGTCGGTGTGTTGGACGTCGAATGACTCTTCGCTGTGTCCGTGGTTGTCTTTTAAGGGCTTTGGCGATCAAGACGCTGCCTGCTTCTTTAGCCCGTCGTTTCAAGGCTTGTCGGGGTGCTGTGCCTCCCATCACATCACCGGCCACGCGCAATCCACTGCGTACCGCTTGTTTGCCCACCGCTTTAACACCTCGTGTCACCAAGGGTAAGAACGTTTTCACAATGCTGCCCAGTATGTTTCCCAATCCGTGACCTCGTTGCATGCGTGCACCGCTAAAGATGGGCAAGCCTCCTCCCGTTTGTTTCTTGTAGTAGTCGGCATAGCTGGGCGTATGGCACTGGTAAGGCACGTACATTATACGAAGTGAGGAGAACGGGCTTGTCGGAAATGAAGTGTCAGCACCACTTTCCCTCGTTCGAATGCGACCGGGTGTCCCGTGTCATCTCTTATATCCACCGTGATCGTGTTGATATCGGTATGTCGTACGGGCAGGTAGAGTATATGGTTGAAACTCTGGTTGACTTGATTGCCATACGTCTTGCTAATGGGGACCACCCGTAACAGAGGTGTGTTCACATCGCCCACAATATGGCTGTCCACTGCGTCCGAGTAGACGTAGAGTCCGTACATGCCTACTTTCATATCCATCACAACGTCACCGTTGTCGGTGGTGGGTCCCGGGTACACGCTGTAAGGCATACCTAACATTTGCTGTAGTGTAGGACTGAGTTTCACAGCCACGTTAGGGCTCAGCAGGATACAGGCCTTGCCGTTGTGTGGGTTGACAGCCCAGATCACGTGATTCTTGAAGGGATAGACTTTCAGGGGTTTTGAACTATTCGTGGCCTGCCGTAGAGCCTTGTACTCCAACAAGGACAGCAGACCCTCTATGAACTTCTGGGGCGTATCGTATTGGCCTTCGGGGAGCGTCAGTTTGGTTACTTTGCCTTCGTAGGTGACGTCGTACCATACTTCTTGGTCTCGTACGTTGTACCATGAGTAAGGGTACTGAATATCTACCAGTCCACATTCCCACCGACCAGGTAAATGTAACGGTTGTGGTAATTGAGTGACATACTTGGCCAAGGTGTTGTCAGGAAACACATCGAGTGAACTATTACTGGGCAACGTCAGGTAAAACATGACGACTGAGTTGTTCTGGCTTCTGCACCGGGTTTTTATAGGGGGTGCCCTTAGTAGGGTTCCCAGGCCTTGGGCGCCTTACCTCGGCGTTGTGATCGTCGCGGTGACTTAGATCTGGTAGGTCCCCGTCGTCGTTGTGGTGTTTTGGGCGGTGACATGGGGGCCCAAGAAGAGGAGGGTGGTGGTTGGTGTCGGGTCGATTGCTGCATAAAGGCCCAACGGTTAGGATTCCCTACCAATTCTTGAGGGGTGTGTGTGTCTTTTAATCCCTGAGCAAAGGCTTCCCAGCCCGGTGGATTAGAGTGTTTGCGAGAACGTACCATATCGTTGATCAAATCGGTCATATGAGACCCCGGCACCACTTGGTTTCAAATCAGCAGTTTTCCTTCATCGTTCCAACCCATATCGGAATTCTGTTTCACCCGGTCCAACAATAAACGCGCCTTGGTCTTGAAGGCTTTAGGCACACTGGCCAACACTTCCTCTTCCAGCTGAGGTGAGGGTGGCGGTGGTGTGAGTGTGGGCGTTGTGGGTAGTTGTGGGAGTGGAGTTGAATTTTCTCGTGATCGGGTAGTCGACGTTGGAGTATACTATTCATCTCTTCATCCAGAGATTGGAGTTGTTGCACTGTGGCAGGCACGGGATAGGGTGATTGCAAACTCTGTAACAGTCGAGGTTCGACCAGCATCATTTTTTTCGTATGTTCAATGTTTTAGCGTCCCAAGATGGAGCCTAGTAACGGTCCCAGTACAGTAGCGGCTAAGGGTGCGAGGAGTGCGCCGAGAAATCCACCTCGCTGTAACACCTGTTTCTTTTTCTTCACACTACCCGTCTTCTTCACCAACGTTCGGAGACCCGCCTTGTGCCGTTGCAATTTCC
>JAVTVY010053405.1:0-26520 GCA_036873755.1 Hanleya hanleyi
ATCTGATATTATCCACACAGTCCCATTCTACATGATATTTGTGCCATAGCACCGATAAACTAGATCCCTTCATTTATTTCCGGCGGCGCGGCGCCGCCGGATATCTGAATTCGGTAAACATGGGAGCGGCCATCTTGATATTGGACGAGTAACAGGTGTTTTCTCGAGCCATACTTCAAAGGCGTGCCATGGAGTGATCCAACTAGTTTCATATCGTAAAACGACAGGATTGTATCACCCGTTCGTGGTTAACACATTCATATTAATTCTGTTATAATGAATTCATCGAATAAATGTCCTTTCGTACTATTTTATTATGACTGAGAGGCCAAATCGGTGACCATACATGATCAAGTTATCATGTCTGCAGCAAAATGTTTGAGATTGAACTGCGAGTTACTAAAAACTCGAAACAGTAAAACACGCGGAGCGGATTGATGTGTAGAGAAAGTCGATCTAGGCTTAATTTACAATGACACACATCAATAAAGAAATAGTGGCTTGATGATGGGTCCCATATAATGCCACACGCGAACTCTTACATCAGGCTATATGAAGTGACTTAATATGTCAACCAGAGAACATTACTTTCAAAGTCCTAGTTGGACATGCGGTTCATGTGCACATTTTGCCAGCAAGCACTTAACTTCCGGCTAACCCCACACTTTCCAGATGGGTCATTGCGCGAACTACATTAGTCAAACCTTTAATGAAAACAAACAAATCGACGTTTTTTTTTAACCATAATTGTGCATCGTTACCTGTATTCACCAGTTGCACACGTAATCGGCTTGTAATACGCAGATTATAAGCTACAAACGTTTCCGCCAGCATTGATGCATCTGCATCAATAAGTTTTCTTGTGTGGTCTAGATCCAGGAGCTATTGGGGGCTGCAGGTTTTGTAAAAGTTAGATCCAATTATTCTGAGAGAAGGAATGAAGTCCGGCATGGTTGTTTTGAGGTAAAACTGGGCATCCTTGAAAATGTCTGACCGATTGACACATGTATCACTCTGCCGGTCATCATTACATGCGTAATGTTTATTTCCTGAGGAATCAGGGGGGGGGGGGTTGTGGCCAATCACTGACTCTGATGCTTATGTGCTTCATGACCTACGTGACAGGTTTATGGACTTTACAACATGTTGGCAGAAGATTATATCTTACATCAAGTTTATGGCTGGAACTATGAAATAAATTTAAAGGTAAACATATGCCAAAGCATTGTACATGTATATGTGCTATGTCGCTGTAAATTGCAGGATTAGTGGTCTGTGGACTGGGCAACGGCACATGTCTGCATAAGTTTTTCAGTGCTCTCCAGGTAAATGCCATGACTGGAAATATGAAATTAATTCAAAAGTAAACATGCCATATATGACATTGTACATGTATAAGCTTATACATGTGACATGTTGCTGTGAATCACACGGCTTGTGAACTACATGATACTGTTATGGGCAGCAGCACATGTTTGCAGAAGTTTACTGATGGTTTTCCAGTCCGAAACAGGCAGGGAAATATGAATTTGACCCAAAAATCAACCGGACTATTACGCAAAAATACTACAATATAGTACATGTTGTTTGTGTTGAAGTTTCGCACAATTTGGATTTCACGGACTACGTGACAGGTTTATCATGTACGACATATGTTGGCGGAACTTTATTGATTGTTTTCCAGTCCGAAACAGGCAGGAAAATATGAATTCGCAGATAAAAGCAAACCTGCATTTTACATAACAAAGACATAAATTTGGTACGTGTGCTGCGCGTTGATAAATCGCACAATTTTGATTTGGCAGACTACGTGAAAGTCTTATGGACTACGGGACATGTTGGCGGAAGTTTTCCAATGCATTCCCAGTCCCAAGCAAGGAAGGAAATATGAATTTGACCCAAAAATCAACATGACTATTACACAAAAATGCTACAATATTGTACATGTTGTTTGCGTTGAATTTTTGCACAATTTGGATTTCAAGGACTACGTGACAGGTTTATCATCTACGCCTCATGTTATCAAAACTTTGCTAATGGTTTTTTAATATGAAACAGGCAGGGAAATATGAATTTGCAGAAAAAAGCAAACCTGCATTTTACATAATAAATACATGAATTTGGTACATGTGCTGCGCATTGATAAATCGCACAATTTTGATTTGGCAGACCACGTAAAAGTCTTATGGGCTACGGGACATGCTGGTGGAAGTTTCAATGCATTTCCAGTCTCAATCAAGCATGGAAATATAAATTTGACCCAAAAGTAAATATGAATTTTGAATAAAAACAAAGAAAAATAACACATGTTGTTTGCGTTGAATTTTCATACAATTTGGGTTTCACAGACTATGAGACAGGTTTGCCATCTACGTTATATATCAGTAGAAGATTACGGATACTTTTTCCGCGCCCAAACATGCAGCAAAATAAAAAATAAACGAAAAATAAAACATGCATTTTACAGTTTTACACAATATTACAAGTATATGGTCATGGGGATCAGATAATCGACTGAAATTATTTGAATTCGACTGAAAAAACGGAAACTCGGTAGGTTATTTGTTGATAGCTCGCTTAATACTGGTTCGATTCTGACAATCTAAACTTTCCGGAGTAGCTGAAGAGATTCTCTTTTCAAAAATATATAGTTTGAGATAGTGGGCAACTGAAAAAATCGTGTCGACTTCGCTGAAATTTTTTCTGGACCGACCGACATGCGGTTTTTCTTGTCCGGAAAATTATTGCGTGAACTGACTGAAATACTTTTAGGTTTCCGGAATGCTCTACTTTTATACGAATAAAATGATATAAAATTTATGCATGTACCTTCTACCGTTTTCCGTAAAAAGGTTTCGCTGAAAAAAAATGATTGAAAATCAAGACATTTTCAGCCGGATCGATGTGACAGGAGCGAATTAAAAACTCGGATTTGAAGACGGACTTCAGAAGGTTCCGAAAATCCGGAATCAGGATCGCGGGTAAGTTTATGGGAAGATTGGTTATATCGGTTGGTCGTAAGTGTCGAATTAAATTTAAAAACCATAGTTTGCACAAAAAATATCCTATTTTTCAAATAATTGAATGTTTGTCATATAATGTAAATGAAAATAGTGAAAATATTGAATTGATCATTAATTTTAAATACATATATTTTTATAATCGAAATGAAAACTGACCAGGAATATACATATTTTGTTCTCAGTAATTTTTGTTCTTGGATTTTTTATTAATATAAATTTACTAATTGATAATACATTTAATTTATAAAATGAAGTAAAAACAATTTTGACAAGTCAAAAAAATGATTTTGGAACACTGTTCACACACTAATTGGTCCTTTGTTCCGGAAATCCCAAAAAACAACAAAGGAGTAACATAAAAGAAATAATCTCTTTGTCTACTGAGTATGTCTGTCACAAAACCAATCAGTAGAATTGTCATTTGGCTGAGCACAAGACAAATGTTTCCAAACAGCACACCTTTTCCTACCATCTTTCCCGTCACAACCTACCATGTCTTCAAAACAATCAGGCTTACCACACGAACAAAAACGACTAATAACTTTGTTCACTGACCAAATTCTAACTGTCTTTCCACTCTCGTTAATCCATGGGAATGGTGACATTTTTCCATCTTCTAAACACTGAAGTAAATGTTTTCTTAGAGTATGTGGATTGAAAGTCAAAGTTGTCTTACAAGGTAACCGTAAAAACAGAACTCAACTAAGTTAGCTATAGCAAACAATCCACAATCCGACCCATTGTCTTGTTGCTGAACACTTGGAATTGTAACAGTAATTTTTTCGCCACTCTTCCCATGAGT
Organism: Hanleya hanleyi; assembly: GCA_036873755.1. Lineage (NCBI taxonomy): Eukaryota > Metazoa > Mollusca > Polyplacophora > Lepidopleurida > Hanleyidae > Hanleya > Hanleya hanleyi. The sequence goes on from JAVTVY010053405.1 coordinate 3,826, forward strand.
TGAAACATCAGAGCCTTACCAGTTTCCTCTAAACCCTGAACAAACGGGAACTGCTTTTTCAAAAGTGACTGAACATCGGACATAACATCGGAACATAACCACTCATTGTTTTCAATGATTTCCTTATGTCTCACTTTCAAACCCCTAACCCAAACCTGCTCGTCAACAAATTCCTCTTCCTCATCTGAAATAATATTCACGTCAGAAAACGTTTGCTTCAGAAGCTAAGCCATTAACATCTACACTAGAATCAACCATTACCTCAGAAACTATGTCCTTTTCAACTTTGACCTTTTTAGCCATGGGATTAAAACTTAATTAACTGTTCACCAGTCTGGGCTGTGAGATATCAAAAAGTCAGTAAGTGAACAAAACTCACAATGATAGAATTCATTTTAGTTCATATAAATTATAATAATTACTGAGAACAAAATATGTATATTCCTGGTCATTTTTCAGGTACAAGAAGGTACATGCATAAAAATATATGTATTTAAAATTAATGATCAATTCAAAATTATATTTATACCATAGAAAAATACTATTTCCATTTACATTTACATGACAAACATTTACATTAAGTTATTACATGAGAAACATTCATTTATTTGAAAAATAGGATATTTTTTGTGCAAACAATGCTTTTAAAATTTAATTCGACACTTATGACCTACCGACATAACCAATCTTCCTATAAACTTACCCGCGATCCTTATTCCGGATTTTCGGAATCTTCTGAAGTCCGTCTTCAAATCCGAGTTTTTAATTCGCTTCAGTAATCCGTTTTACGGCCGATTCAGCTGAAAATGTCTTGATTTTCAATCGGGTTTTTTCAGCGAACCCTTTTACGGAAAACGGTAGAAGGTACATGCATAAATTTTATATCATTTTATTCGTATAAAAGTAGAGCATTCCGGAAACCTAAAAGTATTTCAGTCAGTTCACGCAATAATTTTCCGGACAAGAAAAACCGCATGTCGGTCGGTCCAGAAAAAATTTCAGCGAAGTCGACACGATTTTTTCAGTTGCCCACTATCTCAAAAATAAAAAAAAATTGTCATCAAACTATATATTTTTGAAAAGAGAATCTCTTCAGCTACTCCGGAAAGTTTAGATTGTCAGAATCGAACAAGTATTAAGCGAGCTATCAACAAATAACCTACCGAGCTTCCGTTTTTGCAGTCGAATTCAAAAAATTTCAGTCGAATACGCCGACCCTGGACCACGCGTCGCCCCCTTTGTTCGGTTATTGATTTAACGACTAATTGGCTATAGTTCGATGGAACGAGACTGACATGCGTTAGAACATATGTCATAGAACATGTTCGCATAGGTCTGGAGTAATGAAACACTCTTGGAAACAAGAAATGACTCAAAATACAAACCCGGAAATGGAAAACAACATGTCTTGGTTTGCGCGACCTTGGTGACCTTCCCCACCGTAAATTTTATTTTGGGAAATAGAGCCTAATAACGTGTTTGCTGGTGGAAAGGGAATATTTCCTGCCTCCTAGATTTTCACAAGCTTTCGTTTGATGGGGAAAAGAGGGAGAGAACGGGTGTAGTTATCTGACCTGATTTGGCAACATCGTTTGAGGTTCAGCGATTTGGGTTCAGCCTCGCTGTGAGTTTCAATTCGTTTCAAATGGTTCCAAAAGGTTTCAAAAAGTTTCAATTTGGAATGGAGTCTATCGGGGGAGAGAAGAAGCGAAAAATCGCATTGTCCGTCTCTCCAAGCTGGAGGCCCGCCATGTTCAATCTCTCGGTGGATGCAGGACAGGACCGGATAGATCTGGTTTCGAGATTGAGGTGGAACCCGACTACAGAAGCAAGACCCACTGCAATGCATTGCAATGGGGAACCCCATTATTTCAATTGTGTCCAGAGAAAAAGTGCAAGATTTCGTCGGGAACCATGACGATCCCTATTGGAAATACTATGAGTCGTGGGTTCCCCATATGACAATTATTTGGCGGGAGATTTCACGTTGCGTTCCTAGACCTCCGTCTGATCGACGGAGGTAACAACCAATTACAGGTTTTATAGCAACGCAGAAGAGGTCAGATCTAGGTATTCATACCTTTTAAGGTTAAAAATCCAACTAAGGGCAAATTTACTGTCCACCGACTTCACAGCTCTAGCTAAGATAAGAAAAGCGCACCACATACCTGCTTTTTTATTGTTTGTGATTAGTAATGTCTAGAGAAAATTTACACTTATTTTTGTCTGACCCGAGCTTTTATTATTCAGTGTGAATGTCCACATAGTTGGCAGAGTCCAGAAAAAACAGCTGTCCATATCAGTGTTTTACTATCTTCGAATGGCAATAAATGTAGAATTTATCTCAACTTTGTTTTAACGTTGTTGTTATATCTGAAGCACGTATAATGAGTTATTCCTACGAAGTAGGCTACAGATCGCAAATTGTCCGGTAATGAGTCAGTCAGTCAGTCAGTCAGTCAAGCCATCCAAATCCTTTCGTCGGCAAAATAAGGAGAACCGTTGACATTAGAACCTTGATTTTTGGCATAAACGTGCATTAGGGCATTGTTACCAGCAAGTTCTGATCTGAAATAATTCTGATTAAAATTAGATTTATAATTAACACTTCAGTATATTGTTATAGATATACATTGTGTATGTAAACTGTAGCCTTTAACGTGTATCCTATTTCACATCCAAACACTTCATCATTGACCACATTCAGGTCAAATTACCCACTGCTGCTAAAAATACCCTGTCATTGATCCCCTTTCCACTGTATGCCACATGGCCCTATTAAACAGAGAGTGTGTGACTTGGATTCAAGGGTTAAGACTTTGGAGGGAAATACAATTTTGACAGCAGAAATATGACCCCGCCATTTGCTGATTAGAGCGATAAAACAGGGTATAGGCTAAATGGACCCTTTTCAATGCAGTATTTCTTGGCATGGATGTGAAAATATGAGGACATACTTTGGGGGTTTTTTGTACCTCTTGAATATTGACTATATATCACACTTGGATATAATTTGAACAAAAAATTACATGTGTAAACAAAATATGTCTAAATTTCTCTTGTCATTTCAAATCTTGATCCATTTTGATTCCTTGATTAGGGGATACAGAATCACTGCCATGGAGTGTGTTGGTATGTCACAGCAATTCCGATTCACACAACGAAGCTGAGGTGGTTTAACGTTTATCAATGAAGAAAATCACCGATCAACCGCCATAGAATATAATGTGAAACAAGAAAACCGGAATAGTACATTCATCAGATTGCCGATGCCCAAAATGTGTTGTCTCATATATCTAGATAACAACGTGATGTAGAGACGCTATTTATTCGTCTTTGTACCGGTTATGCCCAGGAGAATGACATAGAATCATTATTATCTTGTGCATAGAAGGTGTTGGTCTTGAGTTGAATTACCGTAAACTACATAAATGCTACCTTTCTACTATAGTACTATATATAAAAATTTGTTGTATTGTTGGGAAAATAATGTGATTCAAAAAGTTGTTTTGATCCTGTACAAGGGCACTGAAAACCATTAAAGAGATGTAAATGTATTTTCACACGTAAAGCTTGAAATCTACTGAACCTATATTATTCAATCTGTTTCCTTTAATTAAAAAATTGTAAAATTAAATCGGCGATCGTTATTTATTTTGGAATGAAGGCGCATTAGGAGACTGTTACCAACAAGTTCTGAGCTGACCTACTTTTGATGAAAATTTCTGGTGATTTTTGATGAAAATCACTGGCGATTCTGACTTGGGCGGTGCCCATCTTAATATAGGCAGGATTTCAACTGGGGGTGGGGATTTCCAAGAGTTCAGTTCGCGTTCGAGTCCTAATGCCTACTGTACTTCGTAGGTCCTGTGACGTTAGTCACACTGCCATGTTTATTCGGGGACAGACAAATACGCCAGATTGTTTTAGTATTTGACAGGCACCAGTGGAAGAATCTGTCCTTTTCCCCCATCTCAACTCCGATACCCCATAGGTTTTTCTTCCGTCGCTAGGGAGCAGCATCGTCAGATTTATTTCTAGTGTGCACTCGTCGCTCCGCGTGCATCGTGGCGGTTCACTTTGTAAGTAATCGCTGATCATTTTCTTTTTAATGAGATGTTTCCATGTGTCAGAAATAGGGTATGTTTTTTCATGCTCACCTCCGTTACCTGCATTTCTAATACAATAACTGAATCTAGTGAAATTTATATTGTAGTTTATTAGAGCCTGTCTCTGCAGGTTGTCGGTACGATGAATAGGTCATTGACTGGCGCTGTACTTTTCGACATACGTTCCACTAACATAAAATGTTCTCAACTCCGTTACCCTCAACTCCGTGACCCAGGAACAGTAAACGGGGTTCGAAGCAATGGTAACGGAGCAACCTGTAACCATCTCGGTCATCTATACGCGGTAAGACTTATGGATGGCGAAGTGTATGCAAATGGGTAACGGAGTTGATAGACTACATTAATTATCAGTTATTTAAGTGACTGTGTCGAGGACACACCACACGACTTTCACCTAGAATAAATAAGATGTCATAGACATCTATCTTCAACATCCTATAGCTGAAGAGCAAAGCTGAACAGTAGGAGAGGAGAGCTATCTAAAAATTCATTTAAAAAGTTCGTTTTTTCGCGATAACTTTGGAGTTGAAAACCAAAATTTCTTCAAGGTTGGAAACGCATAATCTTATGAATTTTAGCATAATTTAGTGCTGTTTTTTCCAGCGAAACAATAAACCGTTAATTAGTTCGGAAGGCGTATATGATTGCCGCTATTATTATGCAAATGAGATAGATGACCATTTATGTTGTCATGTCAATCGATGCCCAGTTACATGTAAAGATGCGTTCATATGGTTTTGAAATTCCATTACGAAACTAATGACTCACCAGCGATGACATCTGGGAAAGTTAATAGTACCCACTGTCAATTAGAGACTGCTATATAAATTCTCTGACGGTAGCATATAGGGCCCCCAAGTCATCTCTCGAGTACTCACTTGAATCATATCAAACCCTACTTCGTTGGTTCTGTGACGTTAATCACACTGTCATGTGGAATTAAAGTTATTTTATATCATGTCAACGAACATTTTTTCATATATTTTGACATTCTGTTATCAACTCCGTTACCCTGACTCAACTCCGTTACCTGGACATAAATTACGGTTTCCGTGGCAGACGATTCAGAGTTCTTTGAAAATATATGTATGGGATATTAGCACTTTATACACACGTGTATACACTAATAAATTGAATTATGAGAGACAGCTGAATTTTATTTTAGAAAGGTTGATATGCGAGGGGGAAACCCCAAACATGGTATTGCTTTGTTATGTAATCCATAATGACCAAAATCTATAAGTAAAAAGACTTTCATTCATTGTTAAAATATGCAGTTGAGGTCTGGCTACTGGAAAATAAGGGGGTCGTGTTAATCTTCGTAGTATTCGTAAAAATGTTTATTTTTTATATCCTGGTAACCGAGTTGAGGATAAACCGGAGTTCATTCCCATCTCAGGCTTGTGTGTCTAAAAGTTTTAGACTTCCAGCTCTGCTCGGTGTTAGCCTCTATAGTCCAGTCATCAGAGCTTATGGAAATAACAAAATTTTGCAAAACCACACGAACTAGTTTTGAATAAAAATGGAACCCCAACTTTGCCCGTAGTTAGATTTTCACCCTTAAGTTTATGGATCAACGGAAACCCGACATCAGTACTATGTAAAGTAGAAAGGCCGAGTAACTGTACATTCGTGAAAAAGAATCGACGAGGCGCAAAGCGCCGAGTCGATTCTTTTTCACGAATGTACAGTTACGAGGTCTTTCTCCGACTTAAACGTTAGTCCAACGATAATGTATTTACTTCTTCGTCTTACACGAAGAATGAAATGAGCTATGTCAAACCGAACAAATTGCCATGATATAGGCCCAGGTAAATTACATGTGTGGAACCATTCGAACATGAGCTGCAAAGGTCCAAGTACGCACACTGTGTCCGATTGACGGCGTCCTACATGATGGACAGTCCATCGCATGGGAAGGAATTTACGCATACGCCTACCTGGGCTGCTGTTTATATATTCAACACAGAATGGCCGTATTGTGTAACACATCATGGTTGTTTCAGGACAAACACCAAATTTGCACACGAAACAAAACTTCCACAATCCGTTTGACTGGTCCGAAACTCTCACGTTATCGTTACAAAGATTTGTAAAAAAAAAATATATATGTAATTGATATATACGTGTCACAAACTACATTACATGAAACGCATATGAAGCAAAACATGCAGACATACAAATTACATATCCCTATGTCCATACGCATGATCTCATACCAGGCCCATAATTAACGGAATGTCTGACAGGAATTCACCTTTACCGGTACACATTTCACTTGTACCCACACATATACGTACGACAGAAAATTAATGTGTTACGATGTACAGACGCGTCATATTTTGACTGCTTAGTCTGCAATCAACTTCCAGCAGGCGATAACCAAAGATTAGACCTATATTTTAGGCCGTCGGTGTTTTAATTTATGTATATGAAAAGGCATGTAGTGTAACGCTCACAAAAAGAAATCGAATTTAGAGAAACCACAGTCCTCGACTGGACGACTCTTTCGATACCCGTATTCCACATGTCACAATAAACGTTAACATAAATAGAACACGTTTCGGAGTTAAAGGTTTATGCCATTCCTAGATGTATATGCAATTTGCACATTTATTACATTGTATTCAACATGGTATCTTTCTGGGTTGTATTTTTTTCACTCGTCTACTTTTATTTCCTACAGAACATTAGTTAATTCCACCTGTTAGTTCCGGCTGAATTGAATAAGTCCAAGTCGCTTGTTGCAGTGCTGTTTTGGTTTGTTATTTGTACATTTCAGGAGACCGACATCGAGTAATCTATTGCCCCATTTACTAGTCGTTCGTGTCTTCTTACATGCGTTACCTGACGGCCGCGTTTCGTTCCAGAAAAAGAATGTACACTTGCTGTATATTCGTGAAAAATAATGTACACTTTTAACAATAGTGTGACGTCACAACTAGCGTTTAAAGGTTATACCAAATGACTCTATACTACTTTGCATTAAAACATACCCAGTAGTGTTCCAAACAACAAATTAGTATTTTTTTCTCGAATAATGTCGTCGAAGTGGGTTTTAGGAAACGAATAGCACACATGTGGAGGAAAACGTATAGGAGCCGTGACCTCTGGTACATGACGTCACAACCTGATTACGATTGCGCCATAAACGTCATAGTCTATGACGTCGGGCGTTGTTACGAAAGATTCACCCAACCGTGGGAGTTCTAGCGTGATGTCACAGGCATTTGAGCGAGATCGTAATCAGGTTGTGACGTCACAGGTCAAGCGGTCACAGCTTTTGCCGTTTTGAAAGGGGCATGAAATTGTCGCACTTTACTGCTGCTATTTCCAACCTTGGGCAGTTTGAAAACATACAAAAATGTAAAACAAGTCTATATAATCACCTCTACAACAATTTAGCACAAAAAAGTAGCAGATTTTGAGACCATTTTGTATAACCTTTAACATTCAGTACTCTCATCTTGCAGGTGAAAAATCGATAGTACTGCAGGATCTTTGGACCAATGTCTATAGTGTAAACCAATCGTAAACCCAATATCTTCGTAAGCAGCTCATTCTTACGAAATGTATGGAAAATAATGATCACTTGCTATTGACACGGAGTGGCTTCAAATTTTTGTTTTCAATATTGAATGTTTATCCAGAAAAAAATGCAATGTTGTGTATAAGATAGTTGAGGCCTATTAGACTCATTTGGATATTTGCCAAATAACCTCTGTTGTTCTGACCTATCACTGGACGACTATGTCATTAAAGTTTTAAGTACCTGTAGATATTCTTGTCCTTCATTAGGAAAAAAATGGCTCGACAACGCCTCAGTCTGCTCTCATCTTTATGTTCCTTTGGAACTAAATTTTATTAGACCCAGCCAAGTCTGAAGACTTTGCCATTTCTAGAATGTGTGCTCTTGGTACTTCTTGTGCAATTGTTGTACTAACACTCACAGCATCGCTGGTGCCCATCAGGCTCGCCAGAGGTAAGTCAGCAATTGTTCCATTTGGTGGAACAGTTTGTGTATATTGATGTGCAAATTTGATCCTGATTTAGAAGGTACGATGGGAGTGGGGAACAGCCCGTTTAAACTACAATTACTTCCAAATACATAACGCTGGCATGTAGGCCCTAGCAATTTACCAAGAGGGCAAACACCTGTCAAGGTAGATTCACATTCAATGTTTAATCCTTTCACCCCAGCCCCACATCAATTTCCAGCATTTATGCATAAATAATGGGTGTGCCAGTAAGATTTAACGTCGCTTTCAACTATTTTTCAGTCATATCACAACGGTTTGCCTACACACCACAGAGCAGACCCAATGCCACCTTTTAAAAATGTTTTTTCATAATGCTGTGTCACATCATAGGCAGACGTGATACTTCAATCAGTCATATTATCCTCACACCGACCTACCTAGCCCTTGATCTATCCTCTGAATGCTGAGCGCCAAGCGATGAAGCAATAAAGTTCAATCTTTTGGTAACCATACACGCGCGACACGCCCGAGATCAATCCCAGACGATATAACTGGCCATGTGACCCATTACAGGCAATGACCCATGATACCCTTCGAGGACATTTTCTCAACCCGTTTCTGAAGATTAGTGTCCGTCCTAGTTTCTGTGGACATGGATATGGACGTAGGGACACTCTTATTAGCCAGGACATTCTCAGAAATATTGAAAAGGTGATGTGAGTTCCAGTGGTGAGTTTAGGCGGAAGGGAAAAGATAGTGGATTGCGCAGCTCGACCGGATTTTAGCATATCTGATCACGTCCGTATTGTTAGAGAGCAGTTCTTCTCATCATATCTGTTGATATACATATTCTCACTGTACCGGTAAATATCAACGAGCCAGTGTATCGATCGATCTGTTATAGGATCGATGCACTGGCTTGGTTAGTTATCCATAGTAGTTCTGGATATCAATAGATCAAGGGGTTTCCTGAAAATTAAACCAATCAGCGAACGCGTCACGCTATCTGATTACGCCAATCCGCTGCGAGAAATGAGATACCGACATGCTAATTCAAAACAAGCGCGGGAGATGAAGTGCACAAGATTGTATAATAGAGGCAACGACACAAGAACTCATTCGAATCACCGAAAATGTCCAGGTAAAACCTCTGCGAGGATTTAGGATTTACCTGGACTTGTGAAGATATCTTTGACAGGCATTCCGAAGTCGGCTTATAAAACACAAGGCTATTCTATGGATAACAACTTCATGGCTGTGGAGCTGACGTTTCGTTGGAGATGCTTCCAACTTTTTCAAGTTTTCCTTTTAATTCAGCCTTTAATGAGAACACTAAAGCATCTCTCATTTTAGTGTTATACCATGATCCAATACACTTTAATTTAGCCTTTAATGAGAATACTATGCATGTAGTTAAATTCCTTGTTTATTACAGGTTTGACCAGGAAAACTTGTCCCTCTCAAACTCCAGACACCTATTCGGTAACAAGAATGAACGTCTGCTATGAATACATTTATTTGTATAAAGATCGCAAGGATGCCAGGAAATATTGTAATAGTTACGGCGGTCAGCTGGTAAAAATTTCTGATCAAATGACAAACCAATTCCTTATGGCTGAAAGTGTGGTTAGTCTCAAAGGGGACTTCTTGGACCAACAGAGCTGGTGTTACTGGATTCAAGGAGATCGTCTCAGCGGCAGATGGAAGTTTGAGAATGGTAAGTTATGAGTGCGTCATTACCAGACTTATGACATCCCCCCCCGGCGCCCTCCATCACCCAGAGTTACTCAAGGGGGTATAATACCAATAATTTCCGATGCCGTACTGAAATATTTCGTTGAACACTGTTAACATTACAACTGACAAAACTTTTTGTTAATGAGATTCGTTCACAGTTCAAATGACTGCTACGGCTAATACATATACACAAGACTTGATAGGGCTAATACATTATAGTCAGAAAAAGTTGATGGCACATCACGCTTTATTGGTGATCAGGCCTGGTAATCACCTTTAAAAGGTGATGAGATAGAGCCATCATCTATCTTTAAATGTTGACGGCTATCACCTATTAAGCATCATGCATATGAACGTAAATGTTACTTTCCACGAACGAAATTGTCCCAAAAGGGCTAGTCGGTGCCCAGAGTCGCTAATAAGTTCACTGCATGGCGCTCCGGACCGATCGAAGTTTTCTTCAACTTGGAAGTTATCAGTAGTATAGAAAGAGGATATTCACTCGTATAGACCTTTGACATCTGTGGAGGTTTCGTTGAGGTGGGGCGGTCAAATGTCAATGAGTGCACTTGAGCATGTACTGACCTGTATCTGGGGTTTTTCCATACGGAATTGTGCGCAGGTGTATGACGTCACTTCCGGTAGGCGTGAATCGGGCGTTACCTGGGTATGAATAGTTCTCGGTGGTTTACATCCGGGTCTTCGGTGTAGCATCGTATGATTCAAAGGAATGCATGTACGGACTTGTATCTGGGGGTTTTCCATCATCTGTTGGCTGACCTATATCCGGGTCATCGGGGTTACGTCATCTGGGTCTTTGATCGAATGCATGTACTGACTTGTACCCCGTCCATCTTTACATCCGGGCACACATTTACTAGTATAAAACGCATTCCGAGCCCTATTGACATTGCGGCGCAATGCGCAGAGGATAGTATAGTAACAGTATATTGACTCACATTTAGTAGTATATACGCGCATTTCGAGCCCTATTGACCAATGCGCAGAGGATAATGTAGTAAAAGTATATTGACTCACATTTAGTAGTATAAAAGTGCATTTCGAGCCCTATTGACCTTGCGGCGCAATGCGCAGAGGATAGTATAGTAACAGTATATTGCCTCACATTTAGTAGTATAAAAGCGCATTTCGAGCCCTATTGACCGTGCGGCGCAATGCGCAGAGGATATTATAGTAACAGTATATTGACTCACAGTTAGTAGTATAAAAGCGCATTTCGATCTCTATTGACCTTGCGGCGCAATGCTGTGAGTGAGGGAGTGAGTGAATGAGGCGTGCCCCACGCCCGTCTTAACGCATGGACGCACTAACGATGGTGAGTGAGTGAGTGAGTGAGTGAGTGAGTGAGTGAGTGAGGGAGTGAGTGAGTGAACATATAAGGGGAATAGTATAGAAAGCATCAATTTTGGGGCCCCGAGCTCCGAGCTCCCGCCTGCCCCATCCCCGAGCTCCGAGCTCCCGACTACTCCATTCCCGAGCTCCGGGCTCCCGACTACCCCATCCCCGAGCTCCGAGCTCCCGATTACCCCATCCCCGATGGGTGGGTGCATGTAAAAGTTTCTCCAGAAAAAAAATATAGTGAGTAAGTGAGTGAGTGAGTGCGCGAGTGAGTGAGTGAGTGAGTGAGTGAGTGAGGCATGCCCGTCTTAACGCATACCGTCAACGGTTACCTTAACGCTTCAACGCAATGGTGAACTAGCTCAGAAGCTCTGATTTTCATGGAATTGCCACTAATACATCGAAATGCAGTGACGCCCGTCAACACTCGTCGTTACATCTTAACGCCCGTCTCAACGCCCGTCAGCGCTCGTCGTTACGCTTTAACGCCCGTCAACGCCCGTCGTTACGACTTAACGCCCGTCTCAACACCCGCCAACGCCAAGCTCAACGCTTCAACGCCCTGGTGAATTAGCCCAAAAGCTCTGATTTTCATGGAATTGTCACTAATTCGTTGGAAATGCGCTGACGCCCGTCAACGCCCGTCGTTACAACAACAAGGATGACAGATGAGAGAACAACAACAAGTTTTTATATAGTTTATTCTTCCCAATGTTACATCATACCCACGCTGGGGGAGCCGCGTTGGGTATGTTTACAATTCAAGAAGACTCTTGTCCAATCAGAGGCCGCCATTTGGCGCTGTATCTGTCATATTCGTTCTTGCCCGTTAGATGTATTCTCGGCTGCTCTTGTTCAATCAGAAGTCGCCCTTTCAGAAAGTTCCATCTTTTCTCGGTGCGATCTAAGCATCGTCGGGCAGTTATCCTGTCCGGCGTCCTCGATCGCTGCAGCGTGATTATTGATAGCTGCTCTCACAATACGATCCCAGAAGGTAGGTTCTGCCTCACTTTCCTGGTATGTAGGCTGACTATCTGAGGTCAAGCTCTCTGTATCAGTAGATAGACTCTCATCAATCTCTGTATCGGCTTCTTGTGCCTCGGAGACTTCAGTCCCATGTATATTTTTCTCGTGTCGCATCATATCGTAACGTCTGGTAAACGTGCGTTCGCAATCAGAGCAAATATAATATTGACGGTTGAACGTTGACCGTGCGTGTTTTGGCAATACACTTGCTTTTATAGACAGTAACGCCCGTCAACGCTTAGCTTAACGCTTCAACGCCCTGGTGAACTAGCTCAGAAGCTCTGATTTTCATGAAATTGCCACCAATACATCGAAATGCAGTGACGCCCGTTAACGCCCGTCGTTACGCCTTAACGCCCGTCAACGCCCGTCGCTACGCCTTAACGCCCGCCTCAACATTCGTCAACGCCCGTCGTTACGCTTTAACGCTCGTCTCAACGCCCGTCAACGTCCGTCGTTACGCCTTAACGCCCGTCTCAATGCCTCAACGCCGTATCTATTCCGGTCACGTGAACGGAAGTGCACTCAGAGTTCAAAGGTTAATCATCCTCCAAATACCTTTTATCGCTCGTTAAGACGCTGAGACGGGCGTTAAGGTGTAACGACGGGCGTTGACGGGCGTCACTGCATTTCGATATATTGTTGGCAATTCCACGAACATCAGAGCTTCTGAGCTATTTCACCAGGGCGTTGAAGCGTTAAGCTAAGCCCTGTCTATAAAAGCAAGTGTATTGCCAAAACACGCACGGTCGACGTTCATTCGTCAATATGGCTTATACTTGCTCTGAGTGCGAACGCACGTTCACCAGACGTTACGATATGATGCGACACGAGAAAAATATTCATGGGATTGAAGACTCCGAGGCACAAAAAGCCGATACAGAGATTGATGAGAGTCTATCTACCGATACGGAGAGCTTGACCTCAGATAGTCAGCCTACATCCCAGGAAAGTGAGATTGCTGAAAGTCTATCTACTGATGCAGACAGCCTGACCTCAGATAGTCGGCCTACATACCAGGAAAGTGAGGCATAACCTACCTTCTGGGATCGTATTGTGAGAGCAGCTATCAATACTCACGCTGCAGCGATCGAGGACGCCGAACAGGATAACTTACAACAGGCATACATACAAATGCGCCTCTGCATCAGGAAAACAGTCATGGCGATCTATGAACAGTATACCTTACTACCGCTTGAGATGAAAGGCGACCCTACGCACAGGTCCATCATGAAGACCAAGCGTCACTAGGAAGAGGATATGGGGTTACCACCCACTGAGACCCTGGAAAATGCGATCAGGATGCGCAAACAACTCTTTCAAGACATGCTGCCGGAAGAACAATATCCTGAACTGCCCGGCGATGCTCAGATCACACCGAGCAAAGATGGAACTTTCTGAAAGGGCGATCTCTGATTGAACAAGAGCAGTCGAGAATACATCTAACGGGCAAGAACGAATATGACAAATACAGCGCCAAATGGCGGCTCTGATTGGACAAGAGTCTTCTTGAATTGTAAACATACCCAACGCGGCTCCCCCAGCGTGGGTATGATTTAACATTGGGGAGAATAAACTATATGAAAACTTGTTGTTGCTCTCTCATCTGTCATCCTTGTTGTTGTTGTTGTTGTTGTTGTTCTCTCTCTGGTCTATATCATGGCGTCAAGGCGTTATGCTAGGGCGTTAAGGCGTAACGACGGGCGTTGACGGGCGTCAGTGCATTTCCAATAAATTAGTGACAATTCCATGAAAATCAGAGCTTTTGGGCTAATTCACCAGGACGTTGAAGCGTTAAGCTTGGCGTTGGCGGGGGCGTTAAGGCATAACGACGGGCGTTAACGAGCGTTGAGACGGGCGTTGACGAGCGTTGAGACGGGCGATCAGGCGTAACGATGGGCGTTGACGGGCGTGGAGACGGGCGTTAAGGCGTAACGACGGGCGTTGACGGGCGTTGACGGGCGTCACTGCATTTCGATGTATTGGTGGCAATTCCATGAAAATCAGAGCTTCTGAGCTAGTTCACCACGGCGTTGAAGCTGAGCGTTGACGGTATGCGTTAAGATGGGCGTTGGGCACGCCTCACTCACTCACCATCGTTAGTGCGTCCATGCGTTAAGGCGGACGTTGGGCATGCCTCACTCACTCACTCACTCACTCACTCACTCTATTTTTTCTGGAGAAACTTTTACATGCACCCGCCCATCGGGGATGGAGTAGTCGGGAGCTCGGATCTCGTGGATGGGGTAGACGGGAGCTCGGAGCTCGTGGCAGGAGTAGTCGGTAGCTCGGAGCTTGGGGATGTGGCAGGCGGGAGCTCGGAGCTCGGAGCCCCAAAATTGTTGCTTTCTATACTACTCCTAAACGACCTTATATGAACACTCACTCACTCACTAACTCACTCACTCACTCACCACCGTTAGTGCGTCCATGCGTTAAGACGGGCGTTGGGCACGCCTCACGGACGTTGGGCACACCTCACTCACTCACTCACTCACTTACTGCATTGCGCCGCAAGGTCAATAGGGCTCGAAATGCGCTTTTATACTACTAAATGTGAGCCAATATATTGTTACTATACTATCCTCTGCGCATTGCGCCGCAAAGTCAATAGGGCTCGAAATGCGCTTTTATACTACTTAATGTGAGTCAATATACTGTTACTATACTATACTCTGCGCATTGCGCCGCAAGGTCAATAGGGCTTGAAATGCGCTTTTATACTACTAATTGTGAGTCAATATTGTAACGGTCAACCTGTGCAACAATACTCCAATACTGTTTACACAGCTGATCGGTCGGGATGGCTGATTCATACGTTATACCAATCGCCATCATTATTTAATCAGTTCTGACACCACCGGAATATCCGGAATTTATACAGTTGACCCAGTATTCTTAATCAAGAATATCGGTAAAGAATAATGCCGTTGTGTGTTCAACTTAATCAAGTTTTATTTCATTTGAATTAATATGTACATATCATACAAACTTCGACGCATGATAATAAAAGGCAAGTGTCTCGTGAAGATTCGTGTGTTGTTGTTATTTCTTTATAATTCCACCTCTAACGCTGTCTCCGCTAGCCTTGATAATTCAGCTTTGTACACCCCTTAGTTCCATCTTTGTACGGTACCGTAGCATGTATTTTAAAGCTGATAATTCTGTCTGTTATCCACGAATAGTAATCCAATCCTGGGATTGTGTGTTCAGCTAATCTCAGGTGTAGATCTATGACGATCTGATATTGAAAGATCACCCGAGATTTTATCTACGGGCGATATGTGCCATCGAGATGCAGATATTTATTTACGGGTGATAGCTTATTGAAGAGAATCTGGATAAGTCTGTATACTGTGTAATTATAATGAGTATTAAATCTTTTCCCATGAAGCTTTGGTGCAAATCACTAAATGAACGTCTCCTGTATTCTTGTCAGGCGTCAAATCTTGTTCTGTGAGATACCCGTCTTTTGCTTTTGGGGTTACCCGGGTTTATAAATGCGGGTTGTGATATGCTGGCGTTGTTTCAACCCAATATTTAACTTTCACGGGCTATACTTAAAGCTTTAAACTAGAACAAGTCTAGAATATCAGCTAAACCCTTCCCGTGTCCGTAATTGGGAGTAACTGTTAACTTAATGGACTTCGTCTTGATGTTGGAGTTACCCGTCTTTTATTATAGGGGATACCCGGGTTTATAAATGCGGGTTGTGATATGCTGGCGTTGTTTCTACCCAGTATTTAACTTTCACGGGCTATGCTTAAAGCTTTAAACTAGAACAAGTCTAGAATATCAGCTAAACCCTTCCCGTGTCCGTAATTGGGAGTAACTGTTAACTTAATTGACTTTGTCTTGATTTTTAGAATTACCCGTCTTTTATTTTTGGGGTCACCCGGATTTATAAAAGCGGGTAGTGATATTCAGTTCTAATGACTGACGTTACGTCACTGAGTGAGAATTAAATCACTCCCGAATTATAATATCTCTTGTTTAATGTATGGAATGCAGTCTGTGTATTTCTTCTGTGTATATTCCTGTTGGTTTCCTCTGTTATTATATATTTACTGGTTTGGCACTGGAATTCGGGGCTGAATGTATACATCAGATAATAGCTAAATAACATCAGTGTTGATCTTGAAGATAAAGATATTTCACTGCAAAGCACATTTTAGCCTATATTTGACTAGTAAATATGCATACAGCTGAAATTCTTTTCACCCGCATTTGTATCTCGTAGTGGATCGGGTTCCCGTAATTTCCTTGACAACGGTTTGTTTACATTGAAGAGTTGGCCTTGCACCAATAAAATTATCTGCTTCTCGTACTCATTATTATATTCCAATGGTTTCCAGTTACCTAAGGTATGATAATCTCCTGCTGGCTGTTTCAGACAATTAATTGCTGGAAAATCGTTGGCTATTCAAACAGTTATTTCAACCGTGTAGCTGACCCGGTAGTAGTATATAAAACACCGATTCCCTCTTGTTTATGCTGAATTTGTGGGGCAAGTGTGGGGCTCTCGACCAATCAGAAGCGAGTATTCGTCTGACCTTTGGAGATGCCCCGCCCACTTGACGATCTCTCGTCCAATCAGAAGAGAGTATTTCAAATTGACCAAAAAGCTACCTCCAGCACAGGAGAGTTCCAATTTTTCCAGGTCAAAAATAGTTCCATGTATTCATCCGCGGTGATGCGGTCTGGCAGCGATTTTGGCGGTGATGCGGTCGCGGGAAAAAGCTTCCGCGGAGAAAAAGTAGTCCCTAGATAAAATGGTCCGATGGGGTCGAGTGAGGTATCAAAGTGAAGCTTATGTGAAGGCGCATCTAATGGGTTGGGTGTGGGGTTGAAATATCGGCCTTCTGCGCATGCGCGGTGGCCGAAGGGTATGAAAATAGCCTTTTTGGAGCTAGGGGAGCCCCTAGTGGACCGATGGAGTCGAGTGAGGTATCAATGTGAAGCATTCATGAAGGAGCATCTAATGGACTGGGTGTGGGGTTGACATAGCGGCCTTCTGCGCATGCGCGGTGGCCGAAGGGTATGAAAATAGCCTTTTTGGAGCTAGGGGAGCCCCTAGTGGACCGATGGGGTCGAGTGAGGTATCAATGTGAAGCATTCATGAAGGGGCATCTAATGGACTGGGGGTGGGGTTGAAATAGCGGCCTTCTGCGCATGCGCGGTGGCCGAAGGGTATGAAAATAGCTTTTTGGAGCTAGGGGAGCCCCTAGTGGACCGATGGGGTCGAGTGAGGTATCAATGTGAAGCATTCATGAAGGGGCATCTAATGGACTGGGTGTGGGGTTGAAATAGCGGCCTTCTGCGCATGCGCGGTGGCCGAAGGGTATGAAAATAGACTTTTTGGAGCTAGGGGAGCCCCTAGTGGACCGATGGGGTCGAGTGAGGTATCAATGTGAAGCATTCATGAAGGGGCATCTAATGGGTTGGGTGTGGGGTTGAAATATCGGGCTTCTGCGCATGCGCGGTGGCCGAAGGGTATGAAAATAGCCGTGTTGGAGCTAGGGAAGCCCCTAAGGGTTCGATGGGGTCGAGTGAGGTATCAAAATGAAGCTTATGTGAAGGGGCATCTAATGGGCTGGGTGTGGGGTTGAACTATCGGCATTCTGCGCATGCGCGGTGGCCGAAGGGTATGAAAATAGCCTTTTTGGAGCTAGGGGAGCCCCTAGTGGACCGATGGGGCCGAGTGAGGTATCAATGTGAAGCATTCATGAAGGGGCATCTAATGGACTGGGTGTGGGGTTGACATATCGGCCTTCTGCGCATGCGCGGTGGCCGAAGAGTATGAAAATAGCCTTTTTGGAGCTAGGGGAGCCCCTAGTGGACCGATGGGTCGAGTGAGGTATCAATGTGAAGCATTCATGAAGGGGCATCTAATGGACTGGGTATGGGGTTGAAATAGCGGCATTCTGCGCATGCGCGGTGGCCCAAGGGTATGTAAATAGCCGTGTTGGAGCTAGGGGAGCTACTAATGGTCCAATGGGGTCGAGTGAGTTATCAAAGTGAAGCCTAGGTGATTCAAGATTCAAGATTCAAGCAATGGGGTGGGTGCATGTAAAATTTTTCCTGAAAAAAAAAAAACGGAAAACGGACTTTATCGAAAAACCTGGGAAAATGCCTATATGGGGTATGAGGGGTATATAGGTCGCCGGGCTTAACGGGGCTTGTCTATCAATAGAGTTATCTCCCCCTAGTTCCAGGGTGGGTGTATGTAAAAAATTTCCTGAAAAAATACGGAATACGGACTTTATCCTAAATTACGGGAAAATGCCTATATGGGGTATGGGAGGTATAGGACCATCCTGGCAAACGTACTTCTATACATTTGCGGTAGGGTTGTGGGGTCTCGTTTTACTCGTCTCGTCATTTAGAACATGATAGGAAGTGTCCCCGTGCGAATCGGTGAAATTTTTGAAAAAAGTCACCGAGCCCCATATAGTCCCATACTGGGATATAGGTTCAATGTTTATCCCCCTGGGAAACGTACTTCTATACATTTGCGGTAGGGTTGTGGGGTCTCGTTTTACTCGTCTCGTCATTTAGAACACGATAGGAAGTGTTGCGGAGCGAATCGGTGAAATTTTTGAAAAAAGTCACCGAGGCCTGGGTAGGCCCATAGGCCTATACTGCATGGCTATGGGTGTATAGGGCCATACGGGGTGGACATGTTGGAGTCTAGGTGAGTCCCTAATGGTCCAATGGGGTCGAGTGAGGTCTTATTTTGAAGCTCTCGTGGAGGAGCACTTGACTACACTAATGGTTCGTCCGTGTTCAATAGTCTGCGCATGCGCAGTCTGGTCGTAGTATAGAAAACAGGCATTTTGGGTGCTATGTAGGGGTGTGTTTGGGTTAGAGATGAGCTAATCACGGTTCGAATGGGTCGTGTGAGGTGTCAAAGTGAAGCTTGTGTGGGGTAGAGTCAGAATGGTGTGTTTTTGAATGCATGTCGCGTTAATCTGCGCATGCGCAGTTGGTTGTAGTAAGTAAAGTGGCCATTTTCGGGCAGTACATGAAGGTATTTGGGATCGAGATGGGCTATTCACGGTTCGAATGCGTCCTGGAAGGTGTCATCTTGTAGTTCTCGGGGTGTACATTCCGATTTGAGGGATGTTCGCGTCATCTGTGACATCATCGGTGACGTCATCGGTACGAGTAGTAGCGAAAGTGGTCATTTTCGGGCAGTACATGAAGGTATTTGGGGTCGAGATGGGCTATTCACGGTTCGAATGCGTCCTGGAAGGTGTCATCTTGTAGTTCTCGGGGTGTACATTCCGATTTGAGGGATGTTCGCGTCATCTGTGACGTCATCGGTGACGTCATCGGTACGAGTAGTAGCGAAAGTGGCATTTTCGGGCAGTACATGAAGGTATTTGGGATCGAGATGGGCTATTCACGGTTCGAATGCGTCCTCGAAGGTGTCATCTTGTGGTTCTCGGGGTGTACATTCCGATTTGAGGGATGTTCGCGTCATCTGTGACGTCATCGGTACGAGTAGTAGCGAAAGTGGCCATTTTCGGGCAGTACATGAAGGTATTTGGGGTCGAGATGGTGCGGTAGGAATATCATTCTGCGCATGCGCAGACGCAATGCGGAGCTCTCGTCCAATCAGAAGCGAGTATTTCAAATCCGTCACAGAGCTCTCAGGCAATCAGAAGCGAGTATTTTGACCCGGTGCATTATGGGCCATATCCAAGATGG
Organism: Hanleya hanleyi; assembly: GCA_036873755.1. Classification (NCBI taxonomy): domain Eukaryota; kingdom Metazoa; phylum Mollusca; class Polyplacophora; order Lepidopleurida; family Hanleyidae; genus Hanleya; species Hanleya hanleyi. Next base: position 23,771 of record JAVTVY010053405.1, read on the forward strand.
CGGCACGTATGTTCAAGATGGCGGCACATCCGGTGTCGAAAACTGATCATTTCGTCGGGATGTGGTCACCTAGTGTCGAAAACTGGTCCTTGTATGGGTCCTGCTAGACGTTTTGACGCCATGATATAGACCGGAGAGAGACAGAGAAAACAACAACAACAAGGATGACACATGAGGGAACAACAACAACAACAAGTTTTTTTTTTTTCATATAGTTTATTTTCCCCTCCATCATAACATACCCACGCTGGGGGAGCCGCGTTGGGTATATTTACAATTCAAGAAGATTCTTGTCCAATCAGAGACCGCCATTTGCATGTTTCATATTCGTTCCTGTCCGTTAGATGTATTCTTGTCCAATCAGAAGTCGCCATTTCAGAAAGTTCCATCTTCGGCCATGTTCGCTCTGAACCGTTTGTTCTAATCGTCATCGGGCAGGCCAGGATACCGTTGAGGCCACATATCCTCACATAGTTGTTTGTGCATTCTGAGTATCTGTCAGTGCATGGTTGAATACTTTCATCCGATGGGGATGGTGGTCAGTTTAACCACGAAGAACGTAACATTGGTCACCCTCTCCACTTGCCATTTTGTGTTGGGGCGTTGTTGTTGGGCCCATTCCAAACTATCCACGCTGTCCAGTTCCTTCAGCATCGTCTCCAGTGACGCACGATGGATAATGGTGAAAGGCTGGTCAAACACCCGGGTATTATTGCTGGGATAAAAGTAACGGAGCTGGTCTGTCTCTTTATGGCGAAGAATGTATCCAAAAGTGAGATTTAACTTGAAGGCTGTATCTTGGTCGTTGAAGATGGCTTCCACGTAGCTACGTAGACGGATGTTTTCTTCCAACCGGAAATTATATAAGTCCAATATCGGGCGATGCCGATGAAAACAGTGTCGGATCATGTACCAATGGCGTCGATACATCTCACGCACTGGATGATCTTCGGGTAAGAGATCGCTGGGAACATCCACCGCATCTTCCAGAAAAGGTTCGATGTTGTCAGGCGTATGACGCGAAACCGTAACGGTGGAGTCCGGCTGGATATCCAGGCTCTTCTGAACTGTGGGTACAGGCGGGCTCTCCGTCATCGCATCACCCGTGGCGTTCGTCTCCCCGGGCTTATCTTCACTGGGCCTGACCTTTTGCGGCTCCTCTTCAGTAGGAAGTTGTCGCCCAAATCGTAGAGACGGGACATGAATCAAACGTTGGTGCCGTCTTAACTGACTGGGTCGTTTGAAGAGTTGACCACATTCATTACATTGTTCCGTCGCACCCTCGTGGAGTGAGCGTTCGTGGCGCAGTAAAGCATCTTCCCGATTAAATGACCGTGCGCAAGTTATACAAGTATACCGTGCACCGTTGTGGATGGAGGCCTCGTGGCGTCGTAATTTTTCTGGGCGAGTAAATGACTTCTGGCAAGTTGCGCAAGTGAACAACATCTTGGTGGTGGACAGAGTGTCTGATGAAACGGCAAGGCCGCTTCCCTTTTATAGCACGCTAGCTGTTGGTCTATTTTTAGCACACTCAGTTCAACTACCTACCGGATGTAGGCTGTTTCTAATCGTCATCGGGCAGGCCAGGATACCGTTGAGGAAACATATCCTCAGATAGTTGTTCGCGCATTCTGAGTATCTTTCAGTGCATGGGTGAATACTTTCAGCCGATGGGGGTGGTGGGTCAGTTTAACCACGAAGAACGTAACATTGGTGACCCTCTCCACTATCCATTTGGTGTTGGGACGCTGTTCATAGGCCCATTCCAAGGGATCCACAGTGTCCAGTTGGGCCAGCATCGTCTCTAGCGACGCCCGATTGGTGATTGTGAAAGGATGGTCGTACACTGGGTTGATGGCACTGGAATAGAAATAGCACAATTCACGCGTCATCTTATGGCATAAGATGTACCCAAATGCTACATTTAATGTGAAGGACGTAGGTTGGTCATTGAAGATGGCTTCCACGTAGCTGCGTAGACGGGCGAGGTCGGTCAGTCGGAAATTGTACAAGTCCAACATAGGGCGATGACGGTGGAAGTAGTGTCGGATCATGGACCAATGGCGTCGATATATCTCACTCACTGGATGATCTTCGGATAAGAGATCGCTGGGAACATCCACCGCATCTTCCAGAAAATGTTCGTTGTTGTCAGGCGTATGACTGAAAACAGTAATGCTAGGAAGCGGCTGGATATCTAGGCTCTTCTGAGCTGTGGGTATAGGCGGGCTCTCCGTGATCGCATCACTAGTGGCATTCTTCTCCCCGGGTTCATCTTCAGTGGATCTGTCCCTCCTGGGTGCCTCTTTAGTGGAAAGTTGGCCCTCATGCCATGGTGACGGACCATGAATCAAACGCTCATGCCGTTTTAACTGACTGGGTCGTCTGAAGAGTTGACCACATTCTTCGCATGGACGCTTAGGTGGCCCATGAATTGAACGTTCATGGCGCTGTAAATGATCAGGGCGCTGAAACGACAGTGTAGGCCTACATATCGTACAGCTATACCGGGCGGTTTCATCGTGCTTGGTAGCCTCATGGCGGCGCAAGTCGTGCCGACGAGTGAACGATTTCGAGCACGTAGTACAAGTGAACATCTTGGTGGTTGACAGAGTGTCTGATGAAACGGTCAGGCCGTTTCCTTTTTATAGCAAGCTAGCTGTTGATCTATTTTTAGCACCATCAGTTCAACTTCGACGTCAGCGACAAGAACCCGGATGTAGGCGCGGACGTCATTGACAAGAGCTCGG
>JAVTVY010053406.1:0-25422 GCA_036873755.1 Hanleya hanleyi
GTAACCTGGGAATAGTCAACATACGACTGGCAACCCGATTCTATCGACCAATGTGTAAACTTTGATATTCCATGACAATTAGCACAATGGAGGTTTTTGTAGTGAAGGTCGACAGCTTGTGAGTAAACTGGTGTACTTTCCACAATATTCAAGGGATCATTGTGCAAACACTTGTCTTTTGCCAAATCATCGTCTTTCGTTAGTTTCTCTGGGCAACTGGCAACCATAAGATACCTAAGGCAAGAAACACAACCATTTTAATGTGTTAATGCGGTACGATAATTTCAAAGAGCATATCCATTGAAAGATACTTAGATATCGGCAGACAAGAAGTTTTGATTTAGCTTCTGAGATCGCCGATGGACGGCAGACGCCATTATAAGAGACAACATTGCGTTGAATGATTAAGAGCTCATCACTTAGACTTCTTAGCTAGGATTGAGTAATCATTTTCACATTGGATATATAACTGATTTCTATGCAATATAATTATCTACTTTTCTGATAAAACAAAAATAAAATTACTACAGCCACTTTGGTTGCACTGTAATATCTGACAGACAGCTTTTTCTAAGAACAGACTAAATTCAAGGAATAATAAATAAATACCTTTTCGGAGAGGAATCCGTCGCCTGTATGAAAGCCTCAGAAACACATGTGAACTCTGTGATTGGGTCTTTAGGGGCCTGATTCAAAAATATATCCGGGCAGCAATCTCCATAGCGAAAACAGTTTTCGTCACATTGACAATCTGCGCACGAGACCATCCCGCAGTCGCCATTTTCTTCGAAGGAGATATCGCATACATGTTTACCACAAACTAGGTTATTCCATCTGGTCATACTGTGATAGAAATCAGCACCACCCAAGAATTCCGGTAGACAGTCTTGACAAGAAGCATGATAGTCATATGGAAACACCGTTTCAAAACTGTCCGGTGGTATCGTTGGATCCGGGATAGAAATGCTTTCCGACATTGTCACAGTAGCTTCTTCGGTGATATGCCAGTACGGGCCCGGTGTTAATAAATCCGATGAATTTTGGGACCCAGTTGTCATGAAGCGAGTGACAGATGATGCAATATCCGAAATGGATTCATTTTGAACTTGACCACTGCTGATCATGACTTCTGTCATATTGTTTGTCGAACGCAATTCTGCTGGAACTAAGTTAGTTGAATTTAACATCATCGTGTCGTTGTGATGGATGTTGCCGCACCAGCATATCCCAAGTGCTGTCAGTATATGAAAGATCTCCGCGAACATGATGAAAGGAAATTTCGAAGTCACGCAATGATCAGTGCCATGATTGAAGTCAAAGTCAGATATGGGACGGTACAGAACTGAATTAACAAAAAAAACAGTGATGTACAATACAGAACTACCCTTAGAGTACATTGACATACACTGACCAGCTGTCAAAGCGGTTTGGAAATAAATCCCCCAAGCCAATATGTCCTCACGATGTTTATGTTCAACGACCCGAGTCTGGGAAATGGTCAGCATGACCCAACTACAATATATGTTCCATTACCACTCCCATGTGAAAAGGTTAGCAAACATTAATGAAACAATATCGCCTGATTCATCCCTTGAAATTATGTGGATAGTGATATATTGATATTAGTCTCAGTTGATAGTTTCAATTCCCAGCAGTCTCGAAAGTTTGGTATCTGTTAGGAATTTGAAATTGCTATAATGTGTATCGATCTAATGCTTTGTGTTTCATTGCCATAGAATTAACCTTTCAGGACGACGACTTTTTCAACAAGATGTCTCAACAACCATCGCATGGGTTACACATGTAGTGTGTTAAAGCCGTACTTGTGTATGTTGGATGGAGAAATAGATCACGCCAAATATCATTTGAGGAGCGATAAATGCACATTAATCATTATAGTGACAAGTAATGTATTTTCTATAATAAATTTTAGTCGTATAGCCATCGTTCAATAATTTAGAGCATCAATGTAAGTTAAGGATCGATCATCCATCACGACATCTTTGTTATTATTTATTTGTCTTGACCAGCGTTAAATTAACCCAGTGGTGCCGCATAATGGTATTAGCACACACCGCTCTAAAATTGTGGCCATACAAGCGTCAGATCCGACATCCAGTAGCTAACCATCTATACAGTATTGATAGACAAATATAAAATATCATTAGCACTATATAACTAATAATAGCAGGTATTAAATCGGATAGCGGACATCCGACTGAAACTGTAGGTAGAAACCGTTGGGGAGAATGAGACTACGGTAACAAGTGTACACTGAAAATGTTATCCTTTTAATCGACGAATGCGGGACTTGGAGCAAATGGTTCAGGCAAAATTATGGATAAAGTTAACATAGCCCGAGTATGACTTTGATGTATACTTTTTTGCCAGAAATGCTTATTGTGGAATGGAAATGAACGTATAGCGTGGCCGAGGTTGGATAGACGGATATATTATTTAAATTTAAACCTACCAGGCCTACACACCAAACTTTCTGTGTTGAGAGCTGACACTCCGTGACTTTATGGTTTATCATATTTGGATCATGTTGAGCCTATTTGTATAACCCCCCGAGATCATGGGTAAATTCAAGTTGGCGTCAACGTGGGGGTACCACAAAAGTAATGTGTTCATCATTTTCTTCAAAATTTCTGATTTTCCGCGATGAAAAGTGGGAAAAAACTATTACTAATTTATGATGCAATTTTTGCGGAGAAATTGCATAAATAAAAAATTCGAAAATCTGACCGTTTGTGAAAATGACGCCACTGTGACGTCATCAAAGCGGCCATCTTGGATTTTTTCACATTTTCTGATAGATCTTGACGCATTCATTGAGTTCCAGTGAGCAATATAATTATGAAAACGAGAATCAAATTTCCAATATCTAGAATCACTACTATCCTTAATTTCGGATGTCGGACCGGGAAGGGGGGGGGGGGGGATATGGCATAGGCCTAATGTCACACTCAAGTTTGCTTCACTCATTTCGTGACAGTCAGTTTGGTTGGTGGAGGAACCCGGAGAGAACTACCGCCCTCTGACAAGTAACTGACAAACTTTCACACATGATCCAGCTGGGCTCGAACCCGTGCCGGTTCAGCGATGTGAGGCTAACGGTCACAAGCGAAGTGCCTTAGACCACTCGGCCACCGGGGGAAATTTGATAAGAATATCTCATCTGAAAAATGCATTTTCTGATATTTGATATGCCAAAATGAAAGCATTCCCGATGTGGGGATCTGGAGTTATACAACTAAAGATATCCTCGTCTTGAATATCCGATTCTTGGAAATTCCAATCCTGATATTTGAAATGGAACTTCCAATATAGGCAAACTGGAAAGTGGTTTGCAGTGACATACCCCAAAAGAGTCTTAGTTTCCGAGTTATATCACTCCAACGTTAAAAAGGTACAAAACGTCCTTCAATGATAGTGAATATCAGTACATCATGTTGCGGCTTGTTGTCCTCATGTTGGGGTGTGCTAAGATGATCAACCAGCCGGTATGTGCAGCCGCTCGGATATTCTGTTAATTCGTATCTTGGAGTTTAGTTTTGCAGGCAGTGATACATATTCTAATTTTGTAGTAACTTTAACAGAAGTTGTTCCTTAAATGTATATGTTTTGTAATCCTCGCTTGTATTCGATTGCATATACCGCAATTTATACAATATTTCTTTCCATACACGTAAAGTAAACCCTACACGACAAGGCGTGTCCAAACGTGTCACATGTCGGGAAATGTTGTCAAAATCGTTCGTCCACACAACCATACTTGTATCTGAACTAGGAAACCTTGGCTGGATCACAGCTCGATTAGATAAGGTAACGTTCCTCCTGAAAATCGTTGATACCCCTCCCTTGGAGTTCAGGATAAGACAATCCATCCTACAGTTCTAACACCTACTCTATTCTATGATGCAAATTTCCAACGTTTGACGTCAAAGTGACGTCATAGATATATTAGAAGATATTTTTTTCTTGTCATTTAGAAAGCGATCCTATAACACTATTTTTGCTATTTTGGAATTACACTAGCTTAGTAAATCACAGATGTTAGTGTTGAAAATTGAGCGAGTCGCATGAGGGATTCGAACCTGCGACCACCAGAGTAAAGCACCCAATCGCCAGGATGCCCGTTGTCTGAATGGATTAGATCGCCGACATATAGTGCAGGCTGTAGGGTGCCTTACTCTGGTAGTCGCTGGTGCGAATCCAGCATCGGACTCGAACAATTTTCAGCACTAAAATCTGTGCTCTACTAATATAATGTAATCCTAAAATAACGGAAATACGGTCATAGATATAGTAAAACGCTTAGATTTTTTCAATAAACGTATTTTTCCATAAACATTTTTTTTGAACTATGCTTATTTTACTTACAATGCATTAATTTGTGCACTTTTGTATAAATTAAGAAAAAAACGCCAGTATTCACGAGAACGCCATGTACTATTGTTTCCCGTCTTCGAAAACCTGGAGGGATGGGACATACATGTACGGTGTTAGTATGCTGTAATAATTCTCCACAATAGAAAGATACCAGCCATTGCTCATTTTTAGGCACCACTATGCTGCTTTCCATAACCGCTGATTCCGTCTGGAAATATTCTGTCATTGTCCAGCATATTTCATGTCTAAATGTGTAATATCAATTTTTCCGTGAGCTGTCAATGTTTTCACCACACTTACAAGATTTCGCGCACTTGAAGTGCACGCTCTACGAGATTAAATGATAAGCTGTGAAGTTTAACATTGGCAAATACATAAGTAAATTGAGGTAAAACTATTCCCCAAAATTGAAGAGTGAGGTTGATGACAATAGAGCATGGGGGCAATTCTGAGGAATTATAAGAAGAGGCCCAAATAGCTCAAAGACGTCCAATTTCGGTTTCGTATATATGGGAAGACATTCGCCGATGGGAGCAGAACCCTTTTCTAAGAATGGTCGCTGGCGGTTATTCGTCCAGATTAGGATCCGGTCTAGGGAATACTGCATACTAGGTCACGGTCAGTCCACATTTACACGTACTGTTCATGGCTCACTGAGTCGGTATAAGCTGTGATTGTTTTATACTATGGAGATTCAGTAGATCCACACGCAAAATAATTACCAAATAGTATTGATAAAAAATTGTCAAAGTCACATTTGTCGTCAGACTGACTGTTATTTGTAGATGAGTTAATTATGACTAAGTTTTCTATGAGCTCACAATATGTGACTTCATTGATCACTGGTGCCACTCAGTGTTTGAGTAATGTGTATATTAACCCTACCTGGCCTGTTTTTTTTTGGGGGGGGACCTGTCCAGGCCTATTTTTGTTCTTACCCCTTGAGCTAGGGGGCCGAAACTTACCACACTGTACTCTTGGATCAAGCTCTACCAGAAAGTGTAAACAATCCAAGATGATCGCTTTGATGACGTTACAGTGACGCCATTTTCAAAAACGGCATGTTTGGTCGATTTTTCAGTCAGATTTTTTGAATTCTTTTATTTATGTATTTTTTCCGCAAAAATTGCATGATAAATTAGTAAATATTAATGTGACGCGAAATGAAATAGTTTTTGCTCACTTTTCATAGCGGAAAAGCAGACATTTTGAAGAAATATGACAAAAACATCACTTTTCTGGTACTCCACGTGGCCGCCATATTTAATTTACCTTTGCTCTACTGCTCGGTTGTTATGCAAATAGGCTCAAAATCACGGTATATCATATTCACAAATTATCCTTCGTGCCAAATTAGGTATGACATTTCCTCTGTTTCCTTTGTTAATCCCGACTTAGATTAGCTTGTTTTGTATCGACATAAATGAATCATTTACAACAGACAGGTTCTATATTGTGAATTATCACTTGGCTGAATGACGTCGAAGAGCGTCAACGGATGACTCAAGGGACAGGCATGTAGCGACACATGTTGTGTTTCCCTCAGCTAAACGCCGAACTTCCATACATTTAACGTGTCCCTTCAGTCCCTCTATGATGTTTCCTTGCTTTGGAGACAACAATCCGGGGCTTGCATATCTTCGCTTGTCAAGTGTTGGATAATTTATTCTAATTAACCTTTGAGAACAGTCAATAATAGCAAATAAACCATAAAGATAGAGTTAGAAACCCCCGAATTATCATATTTGAACCCTGGTTACATATTAATAATTTGGCTGCAAAACCGAATAAAAAACGACATAACCTACAGCAAGGTTTAATAATATTGATCCGCTGGGGTTTGTTTAGAATTATATTTGTGTTACCTTCACGATAATCAGATCTTCATGTGTGCCCCATGGTTCGAAGGAGTTCAACTCCACATAAGGAACTATATTTCACAAACCAATATTAGTCCAAGAATCCCGCGCCCTAAAATTTATAAACTTTCCCACATTAACCGTGCGTAAATTAACGATTTAGCACGCTTATGGAAACATTATTTCTATTCTATTGCTCTACTCAAATTGATTATCAACAAAGATTACAATGAAAGATTGAAAAATATGGTAAACGTTCACAACCTTTCTTCCCTTTGTTGAAATGTGCCGTCCGCCTCAGTTGGCAGGGTGTCAATATCAATGGACGAGTTTATGTGGTCTCTCAGAACGCAGTGAAACATAAATGCATACAAGCCTATTTGTGTGGCATTCTTAATCAATCACGATGGAACCAACAGTTAAACTTGAGAGGGAAATTTACGTCTTTAATAAATATTACTTTGCAGCTTTTTCTCATACTATGAAAAATGTTGGCAGTAAGGAATTTATGTTCACGTTGCTATAGGAAACATTGCCATTTTGGGAAAAACCGTCAAGATATGATGACTGTACGTGGAAAGATGTGAAATTACAAACACTTGATGTCGTTTGTAATTTCTGTGGCCTGTAACCGACATCACATCAATGATAGACATACCCGCCTTAAGCAGTGGTTGGTGTAACGGGTAATCTTTAGATGCATTTCTTTTATAAGACTTGATTATAATATCAAACGAATTTGATACCTTTAACTATCCGTATTTCCTATTTCGTTTGCCTGTCTCCCCCTGGCTCATTTCGTTTGTTAGCCAGATCTCTCAATTTCTCATCGCCAGCAGAAAAAAACTACCTTTGTTCAGCTGATCACACTTGTGTTGTGTCTCATTTAAAACAGCAAGAAGAGATTCATCATCTGCGTCTCTCATGAACTTATCGATCTCCGCTTCTCTAGATATTTCATTTCTGAAAGTACGTCTTGTTTCTCCTGTTGATCTGTTAGTTTCTTATTGTGTACACCCGTGTGTCCCAATTGGTTTGTAAATATCTGCGATTATACATTTTCTGCCGTTAAAATAAACTGAAGTTCCTACTTGCAGGGTATCCATTCTATTTGTTTATTCGATTGTACAGGCAGACGCGACTTTGTCCTGCCATTTATCACCCGCTCTGTGGAATGGATTTTCCCGAGCGAACACCTGTGCGTGTCAAGATCACGGGTGTAGATTTCATACGTCACAAAGTTCTTAACCGTGCTAAACCGTGCAATAATTGCACATCAGTGTGTAATAGGCGTAAGTATTATAGAATGCGTGTTTTAACACGATTGTGTGAAATGTACATGTGTCAAGTGCAGGTGTTCGTTGGTAGGTTCTATTTTTCAAAGCGGGAGAGAAAGGGGTCGTCTGCTTCATACAATGGACAATCGATAAAATGTATAAACTGTCCCACACTAATGCATGTAAAATAACCATTGAGCACGCCTATGAAAACGTTATTTCTCAATTTCCTCTATCTGTGGCTTGACATCATTCTAGATTCTTGGGATGTCTTCGGGTAGAATGCTGACTGAATATCGGCATGTAGATTTATGCAACTCCGTTTCAGCCTGTCGGGATGCTTTCCATATGTTCTGCATAATACGTATGTCTGGTTGGAGACCAATTAAATATATCAAATGTGGCATACGTTCTCTGGTACGTTTACTGAGACTACACACCTACACGCCCTCTGTGCATGTCATTCGAGAAATATATGTAGGTTTATTGTTTCGGTGGGAGATTTAAGCCGTACGACGTCGGGTTTTACAGGCTAGTTTTTCTTTGTATCTTGCATTTACCACGTTACCCCATGTTAAGGCGTTTAATCCATTAGACGTCCATGATACTCATCCATTTACACCAGATGAGTTGTTTGAGCTGATCTATCATCACAGCTCTCGAGCTAGCGTATCTAATTCCGCTTAAGCCGGTGCTAGGGGCCATGTGGATACTTCGTAGTCTCCACATGAACATCTGCAATAAAAGCTCGGCTGAGATACTAAGGCTACGTCCGAGAATCCACCATATCCTCGGGTCTGAATGTTGGGTGTCGAAGATTACTTTCCCGTAGAGTCATATAGTTGCTTTTAAGTCGCCAGACATCATCAATTTCCCCCATCAGTAGATCCACACGCAAAATAATGACCAAATAGTATTGATAAAAAATTGTCAAAGTCACATTTGTCGTCAGACTGACTGTTATTTGTAGATGAGTTAATTATGACTAAGTTTTCTATGAGCTCACAATATGTGACTTCATTGATCACTGGTGCCACTCAGTGTTTGAGTAATGTGTATATTAATCCTACCTGGCCTGTTTGTTTTTTTTTGGGACCTGTCCAGGCCCATTTTTGTTCTTACCCCTTGAGCTAGGGGGCCGAAACTTACCACACTGTACTCTTGGATCAAGCTCTACCAGAAAGTGTAAACAATCCAAGATGATCGCTTTGATGACGTTACAGTGACGCCATTTTAAAAAACGGCATGTTTGGTCGATTTTTCAGTCAGATTTTCCGAATTCTTTTATTTATGTATTTTTTCCGCAAAAACTGCATGATAAATTAGTAAATATTAATGTGACGCGAAATAAAATAGTTTTTGCTCACTTTTCATAGCGGAAAAGCAGACATTTTGAAGAAATATGACAAAAACATCACTTTTCTGGTACTCCACGTGGCCGCCATATTTAATTTACCTTTGCTCTACTGCTCGGTTGTTATGCAAATAGGCTCAAAATCACGGTATATCATATTCACAAATTATCCTTCGTGCCAAATTAGGTATGACATTTCCTCTGTTTCCTTTGTTAATCCCGACATAGATTAGCTTGTTTTGTATCGACATAAATGAATCATTTACAACAGACAGGTTCTATATTGTGAATTATCACTTGACTGAATGACGTCGAAGAGCGTCAACGGATGACTCAAGGGACAGGCATGTAGCGACACATGTTGTGTTTCCCTCAGCTAAACGCCGAACTTCCATACATTTAACGTGTCCCTTCAGTCCCTCTATGATGTTTCCTTGCTTTGGAGACAACAATCCGGGGCTTGCATATCTTCGCTTGTCAAGTGTTGGATAATTTATTCTAATTAACCTTTGAGAACAGTCAATAATAGCAAATAAACCATAAAGATAGAGTTAGAAACCCCCGAATTATCATATTTGAACCCTGGTTACATATTAATAATTTGGCTGCAAAACCGAATAAAAAACGACATAACCTACAGCAAGGTTTAATAATATTGATCCGCTGGGGTTTGTTTAGAATTATATTTGTGTTACCTTCACGATAATCAGATCTTCATGTGTGCCCCATGGTTCGAAGGAGTTCAATTCCACATATATGGAACTATATTTCACAAACCAATATTAGTCCAAGAATCCCGCGCCCTAAAATTTATAAACTTTCCCACACTAACCGTGCGTAAATTAACGATTTAGCACGCTTATGAAAACATTATTTCTATTCTATTGCTCTACTCAAATTGATTATCAACAAAGATTACAATGAAAGATTGAAAAATATGGTAAACGTTCACAACCTTTCTTCCCTTTGTTGAAATGTGCCGTCCGCCTCAGTTGGCAGGGTGTCAATATCAATGGACGAGTTTATGTGGTCTCTCAGAACGCAGTGAAACATAAATGCATACAAGCCTATTTGTGTGGCATTCTTAATCAATCACGATGGAACCAACAGTTAAACTTGAGAGGGAAATTTACGTCTTTAATAAATATTACTTTACAGCTTTTTCTCATACTATGAAAAATGTTGGCAGTAAGGAATTTATGTTCACGTTGCTATAGGAAACATTGCCATTTTGGGAAAAACCGTCAAGATATGATGACTGTACGTGGAAAGATGTGAAATTACAAACACTTGATGTCGTTTGTAATTTCTGTGGCCTGTAACCGACATCACATCAATGATAGACATACCCGCCTTAAGCAGTGGTTGGTGTAACGGGTAATCTTTAGATGCATTTCTTTTATAAGACTTGATTATAATATCAAACGGATTTGATACCTTTAACTATCCGTATTTCCTATTTCGTTTGCCTATCTCTCCCTGGCTCATTTCGTTTGTTAGTCAGATCTCTCAATTTCTCATCGCCAGCAGAAAAAAACTACCTTTGTTCAGCTGATCACACTTGTGTTGTGTCTCATTTAAAACAGCAAGAAGAGATTCATCATCTGCGTCTCTCATGAACTTATCGATCTCCGCTTCTCTAGATATTTCATTTCTGAAAGTACGTCTTGTTTCTCCTATTGATCTGTTAGTTTCTTATTGTGTACACCCGTGTGTCCCAATTGGTTTGTAAATATCTGCGATTATACATTTTCTGCCGTTAAAATAAACTGAAGTTCCTACTTGCAGGGTATCCATTCTATTTGTTTATTCGATTGTACAGGCAGACGCGACTTTGTCCTGCCATTTATCACCCGCTCTGTGGAATGGATTTTCCCGAGCGAACACCTGTGCGTGTCAAGATCACGGGTGTAGATTTCATACGTCACAAAGTTCTTAACCGTGCTAAACCGTGCAATAATTGCACATCAGTGTGTAATAGGCGTAAGTATTATAGAATGCGTGTTTTAACACGATTGTGTGAAATGTACATGTGTCAAGTGCTGGTGTTCGTTGGTAGGTTCTATTTTTCAAAGCGGGAGAGAAAGGGGTCGTCTGCTTCATACAATGGACAATCGATAAAATGTATAAACTGTCCCACACTAATGCATGTAAAATAACCATTGAGCACGCCTATGAAAACGTTATTTCTCAATTTCCTCTATCTGTGGCTTGACATCATTCTAGATTCTTGGGATGTCTTCGGGTAGAATGCTGACTGAATATCGGCATGTAGATTTATGCAACTCCGTTTCAGCCTGTCGGGATGCTTTCCATATGTTCTGCATAATACGTATGTCTGGTTGGAGACCAATTAAATATATCAAATGTGGCATACGTTCTCTGGTACGTTTACTGAGACTACACACCTACACGCCCTCTGTGCATGTCATTCGAGAAATATATGTAGGTTTATTGTTTCGGTGGGAGATTTAAGCCGTACGACGTCGGGTTTTACAGGCTAGTTTTTCTTTGTATCTTGCATTTACCACGTTACCCCATGTTAAGGCGTTTAATCCATTAGACGTCCATGATACTCATCCATTTACACCAGATGAGTTGTTTGAGCTGATCTATCATCACAGCTCTCGAGCTAGCGTATCTAATTCCGCTTAAGCCGGTGCTAGGGGCCGTGTGGATACTTCGTAGTCTCCACATGAACATCTGCAATAAAAGCTCGGCTGAGATACTAAGGCTACGTCCGAGAATCCACCATATCCTCGGGTCTGAATGTTGGGTGTCGAAGATTACTTTCCCGTAGAGTCATATAGTTGCTTTTAAGTCGCCAGACATCATCAATTTCCCCCATCAGTAGATCCACACGCAAAATAATGACCAAATAGTATTGATAAAAAATTGTCAAAGTCACATTTGTCGTCAGACTGACTGTTATTTGTAGATGAGTTAATTATGACTAAGTTTTCTATGAGCTCACAATATGTGACTTCATTGATCACTGGTGCCACTCAGTGTTTGAGTAATGTGTATATTAATCCTACCTGGCCTGTTTTTTTTTTTTTGGGACCTGTCCAGGCCCATTTTTGTTCTTACCCCTTGAGCTAGGGGGCCGAAACTTACCACACTGTACTCTTGGATCAAGCTCTACCAGAAAGTGTAAACAATCCAAGATGATCGCTTTGATGACGTTACAGTGACGCCATTTTAAAAAACGGCATGTTTGGTCGATTTTTCAGTCAGATTTTCCGAATTCTTTTATTTATGTATTTTTTCCGCAAAAACTGCATGATAAATTAGTAAATATTAATGTGACGCGAAATAAAATAGTTTTTGCTCACTTTTCATAGCGGAAAAGCAGACATTTTGAAGAAATATGACAAAAACATCACTTTTCTGGTACTCCACGTGGCCGCCATATTTAATTTACCTTTGCTCTACTGCTCGGTTGTTATGCAAATAGGCTCAAAATCACGGTATATCATATTCACAAATTATCCTTCGTGCCAAATTAGGTATGACATTTCCTCTGTTTCCTTTGTTAATCCCGACTTAGATTAGCTTGTTTTGTATCGACATAAATGAATCATTTACAACAGACAGGTTCTATCCCTTACAAACCAATAAGCTGGGGTATTTGTGGGGTTTATGTCGGGCAAGCTGTGTGGGGATCATGTGGGGAATGTGTAGGACAGCCAATGTGGGGAATGTGTAGGGATTTGGTAAAATCCCCACATTGGACTTAGTCGTGGAAATGCTTAATGCATGCTTAGCTGAATTAAATCCCCACACTATCCCAACCTCAGCCCCACGTGTTCCCTACATGTGGGGATGATGTGGGGAACTATATTTAAAGCTGGTATGGGATAGACACAAAATATTTCTGCAGTAAGTCAAGCATGGTACAGAAAACCCCACAATATCCCCACGTGGGGAATCTGCGGGGCAGAAAAGCCCACAACATCCCCACGTGGGGAATCTGTGGGGCAGTAATTCCAGCAATGTACGGAAAACCTCACAATATCCCCAAGTGGGGAATCTGCGGGGCAGAAAACCCCACAATATCCCCACGTGGGCAATCTGCGGGGTAGTAATTCCAGCATGGGAGAGAAAACCCCACAATATCCCCAGGTGGGGAATCTGCGGGGCAGTAATTCCAATATGGGAGAGAAAACCCCGCAATATCCCCACGTGGGGAATCTGCGGGGCAGAAAACCCCACAACATCCCCACGTTGGGAATCTGCGGGGCAGTAATTCCAGCATGGGAGAGAAAACCCCACAATATTCCGACGTGGGGAATCTGCGGGGCAGAAAACCCCACAACATCCCCACGTTGGGAATCTGCGGGGCAGTAATTCCAATATGGGAGAGAAAACTCCACAATATCCCCACGTTGGGCAAAAAACCCCACAACATCCCCACGTGGGGAATCTGTGGGGCAGTAATTCCAGCATGAGAGAGAAAACCCCGCAACATCCCCACGTTGGGAATCTGCGGGGCAATAATTCCAGCATGGGAGAGAAAACCCCACAATATCCCCATGTGTGGAATCTGCGGGGCAGAGAACCCCACAATATCCCCAGGTGGGGAATCTGCGGGGCAGTAATTCCAATATGGGAGAGAAAACCCCACAATATCCCCACGTGGGGAATCTGTGGGGCAGTAATTCCAGCATGGGAGAGAAAACCCCACAACATCCCCACGTGGGGAATCTGTGGGGCAGTAATTCCAGCATGGGAGAGAAAACCCCACAATATCCCCACGTGGGGAATCTGCGGGGCAGTAATTCCAATATGGGACAGAAAACCCCACAAAGAGGTATGGCAACATCTCCACAGTAACCCTAGGGGATGGCGTGGGGATCGTGAGTAAAATGCAGGCGAGCTGCCGAATACTCTCCTCCAAGTTTCTTCAGGCGAGCAGAGGAGAGCAATATCAAGATATTCGTAAGCATCATAGGTATTTAGTTTACTTTCAAGGCGAGTGATCGTTAACTCTCCTTGAAATACTTTCAGGAGATTGGAGGCGAGAGAGGAGAGTGATCACTCTCCTCTCCTGGCCAGCACTGAAACACCATCTGTACAGAATTCCTGGGGTGTGGGGGAGGGGGCATCTTCTATCTGAAAGGGCATGTCATTTGTACAGACTGTCTAGTCTGTCCCGATTCCTCCTGCAATATCATCCATCCCTTAAAATAACCACCAGCAAAGGCAAAATCCACGCGTATTCCACCTTTTATTCTTGAACAGCATAAAATATATATTGTATCACGTCTTAAAACACCCGAGCACAAAATGGGAAGCACATTGAAAGTCTGTGTCAAGTAGAATGTTTTTTTTTCATCCCTCAAAGGTTTAAAAAAATCTGTCTTGGTCTTTTTCCACCTGTTGTGGGATGGCCTTTAGCATTCCTTGGGGGACTGTCGTTGGCAGATGAGGGTGAAGCTGAAGAAGAGTCCACCAGCTCTTCTGACATGTGGAGATCATGCTGCTTCAATGGTGTTTTCTGGCGGATTCTACCTGACCTTGCTGCGTCATGGCATTTCTGAGTGATGCCTCTCCTTACTTTGGACCACAGTGTGCCCTTGAACTGGTTGCAAACATAACCTGGAAGTCAAACAATGAAAAACGATTAGTATATTCTGAATGCCCGAGCTATCGTAATAAATTAATACAGGAAACAAATATGGTTGAACATACAGATATTCCAGTTTCGTGATAATGGCAGTCAAACATTGACCCGTACAAAACTGGCTATGGATGGTAGTGATGGTATGGATGGGAGTGATGGTAGTGATGGTAGGAATGGTAGTTATGGTATGGATGGTAGTGATGGTATGGATAGTAGTGATGGTAGAAATGGTAGTGATGGTATGGATGGTAGTGATGGTATAGATGGCAGTGATGGTATGGATGGTAGTGATGGCATAGATGGTAGTGATGGTATGGATGGTAGTGATGGTATGGATGGTAGTGATGGTAGGAATGGTAGTTATGGTATGGATGGTAGTGATGGCATGGATGGTAGTGATGGTAGTGATGGTGTGGATGGTAGTGATGGTAGTGATGGTATGGATGGTAGTGATGGTAGGAATGGTATGGATGATAGGAATGGTAGTGATGGTATGGATGGTAGTGATGGTATGGATGGTAGTGAAGGTAGGAATGGTATGGATGATAGTGATGGTATGGATGGTAGGAATGGTAGTGATGGCATGGATGGTATGGATGTGATGGTATGGATGGTAGTGAAGGTATGGATGGTAGTGATGGTATGGATGGTAGTGATGGTAGGAATGGTAGTTATGGTATGGATGGTAGTGATGGTATGGATGGTAGTGATGGTATGGATGGTAGGATGGCATAGATGGTATGGATGGTAGTGATGGTATGGATGATAGTGATGGTATGGATGGTAGTGATGGTATGGATGGTAGTGATGGTAGGAATGGTATGGATGGTAGTGATGGTATGGATGGTAGTGATGGTATGGATGGTAGTGATGGTAGGAATGGTATGGATGGTATGGATGGTAGTGATGGTATGGATGGTAGGAATGGTATGAATGGTAGTGATGGTATGGATGGTAGTGATGGTATGGATGGTATGGATAGTAGTGATGGTATGGATGGTAGTGATGGTATGAATGGTAGTGATGGTATGGATGGTAGTGATGGTATGGAATAGTGATGGTATGGATAGTAGTGATGGTATGGATGGTAGGAATGGTATGAATGGTAGTGATGGTATGGATGGTAGTGATGGTATGGATGGTATGGATAGTAGTGATGGTATGGATGGTAGTGATGGTATGGATGGTAGGAATGGTATGGATGGTAGTGGTGGTATGGATGGTAGTGATGGTATGGATGGTAGTGATGGTAGGAATGGTAGCGATGGTATGGATGGTAGTGATGGTATGGATGGTAGTGATGGTAGCGATGGTATGGATGGTAGTGATGGTATGGATGGTAGTGATGGTATGGATGGTAGGAATGGTAGTGATGGTAAGGATGGTAGTGATGGTATGGATGGTATGATGGTAGTGATGGTATGGATGGTAGTGATGGTAGGAATGGATGGTAGTGATGGCATGGATGGTAGTGATGGTATGGATGGTAGTGATGGTATGGATGGTAGTGATGGTAGGAATGGTATGGATGGTAGTGATGGTATGGATGGTAGTGATGGTAGGAATGGTAGTGATGGTATGGATGGTAGTGATAAACATGGTACTGAACTCAAATTTTAAAGAAAATCTTGACCTAAAATAGGACCTTTTGTACCATTGACAAAGTTCACAAATGTTTTTAAGCATCTTTCCTACTGAAATATTCACTGGTTTTGCATATTACCAAATAAGTGTGGCCTGCAGTTCCAGGCTGCTGTTGTCTGCTATAAAAATGAATAAAATATTTTTTTGTTCAAGTTTTTCTGGTTATTTGCAACAACAACAGTTTCACACTGGCAGATATAAAAACGAACTTGCAGCAGCAGTGAAAAATACCCATCGAGTTAAGAGTGGATTAACAGATTTTTTCTAAATCGTCCGTTAGTCAACGTGTGCACAATCCTTCAAAAGCAGGAAATTAACATGAGGGTGAGACTCGCAAAACCCCTCGGCTTCCCCCGAGTAACTAAGAAATATGCTGTCAGTGCAATATATTATGGTTACAGGGCCTGATCTAGATTTTAGTTTGGGCACCTATAGATGGTGCAGAGTGTGATAAGTTATAATGAAATAGGCCATGATGTGGGACTGTCGAAGCCTATGGAAGCTGTGGGAGTACTAAATGGTCTAAATACAGCCGATATCTAATTCATATTTGGCGAAAGTACTTGCATTAGTATTGGTTTCAGCCTGTTCAGAGAGGGGATTTGTTTATTGTTTTATTTGGGGGGGGGGGGGGGGGGTTCATAATGAGCTCGAAAACAGCCTGGGTCAGGCCTGGGCTACATGTACTAATCATTCAGGATTGTACTTTTTACAGCATATCATTATTCTGCAGATTTAACAGCTACAGTAACATTCAAGCAAATATCGCAAAATATATCAAATTTTTCAAGGAGATAAATAATTTGGTAGCCGTACTGAACACAATTTAGTAGATGTACCGAACACGGGCCTGCAGATATGACTTGTACACTCAACTTATATATCACAAAATCAGAGATAATTAGACCCGAAGTGAAACTCTTAACCCCTAATGTACAGCAAGTCAAGGGGCTGGCCCTGAAACATGCCCGGTAAATAATAAGCTACAAATAACTGGTTTGGCACCCCTTTCCCCACAACTGGTGGGACATCCCACCTCTTAGAAATGAACAGGATATCACAGTTTTTCTCAGACATGCAGTGATTATAAGATTTCCTCACCTCTAGGTGTAACTTCCTTTTCTTGTAGGAGAGGATAACTGGTATTCACATGAGGTCCACAAGCCAATCTAATCCATTATCCTGTTATCAATTCACACAATGGGTAGGGTCCAGTATTTGCCTGTTCCTATAAATCATTGAAATACAAACAAAATTATTTATATTAGATAAAACTCAATCAGGGCAGTATACATTCTGTAGCAAATTATTGTTACCTGAAAAGAGAGGCAGAAATGCATTTTAGTATCAAACATAATACTGTTAAACGTGACAGTTTTATAGTCTAAAGTACCGGTTACAGAACAGAATTTCATATTTTAAACTGTGCTCTCAGCCTATTTCACTTGTAAACAGAAAATTCATTCCGTTGCAAATAAAAATCAATCTTCCTTTCCATTGAGAGCAAACTAATGGAGGTAAATGTAGGTGAGGTGTTCAGCCAACGACATACAAACTACCATACATGTATTTCTAATTTGATGATCATACTTCTAGTCAGCTATGCATTAAACAGACTAAAAAACAAACAAACATTATCAATGACTAGTGATTAATCAATCCAGATACAGTCATTGAAGGGATATTTAGCCTACTCTACCTTGGAGTCACTGTTCAAATCTTTGTACTCTTCTGATGGCGGAATGTCCATCCATGACATGCTCTGGTTCCATGACAACATCACCCTTGAAATTATCATTTCAGTCATATGCTTCAAACCTGATAAAAAAAAAAGATGTATTCAATAGGAGTTTTGCACCTTCCACCCCCTCCCCCCCCCATACATTTTTTTTCAATAATAATAATAACAACAGTCCTGGCCTGCAATAGTTTCATATACAGAACTTTTTCTCTGTTGTTTCTATATAAACATATATTCTGAGCAGACAGATCACCGTATCAAATCTAAAACTGGCGGTCAGTAAAATTAAATTAATATCGTGTTGGTTCGAAAACAGGTGATTTCACCCCTGTACCTAAACGACCAGCTGTCTGAATATCCATCCCGTTTTAGGGACAGAAACTTTTAAATAAATCGGAAATAAAAATTCATTTTTTAGGTCATAACAGTAATACCAGCTGATACTGCGAAAAGTGTGTAGGCCACGAAAATGGGGTGCACGTCAATAGGTATACGATTTGACATGTAAATCAAAACACCTTACCGCTCGACTAATTCATGTTTCCTTCCCGATAGTTTCGCTTTCCGTTTCCTCAGATCATCCTTTAGGTCTTCCAGCGTCCATTCTTCGTATTTACTCGCCATCTTAACGTTTTGGTGAAGAAAACTCAACCAAGTTCAACTTGCAGCCAATGTTTACAATCGGGCCCCACTTCCGATGTTGCGCGCGCAAACTTGCTTGTAGAAAGTCTTGATATGAAGGGAGACAACTCGATTAACATGCAAATTAATAGGCAATGGCCTAAGACGGCTCACATTTATAGTCGTGATTTAGCCTTTTATATCGGAGGAAATTTATGGATGCGATACATTAGACACAGAACTTCTATTCATGCATTACATTAAAAATATTCTTATGACATATGATCAGTGAATTGATATTCTAGCAATCTTTAAACCTAGTCCTATAGGGCAATGGGCACGGCCTATATTCCGCGAAAATATGAGGGGGATACGCCGGAGATGGTAACCAACACTTGATAACTCTGCCGGTATCTCTTCGATATTTGATTCTGTTTAGTTATTTTTAAACCTGTACAGATACCCGTTTCAAAAATATATCTTTTGCTACACATTTCTTTCACCTCACGACGAGAGGTTTACCGTGAAAGATGCATGGTGTCGATTCGACGGGAATTTTTCGCGATACACCGGCACAAAACGTTTTAATAACTTTGATTGAAAATGCATAAAAAAAATACAAATCTAAATAAATAGTTTTCATTTCGAGTATTATAGGATCATGAAAAATATATAAATGTTTTTGTATATTCTTTTAAGAAAACAGAGTTCACAGTCTGCCTGCATGATCCCCACATTTATCTCACACTATATGTGCAAATAAAATATCGCCCCACTTCAACCCCACTATCGTCTTAGGCTATGCATGAAAGAATGCTTGCCCAACAAAATCCCCACGTCGGACTTAAACTTTCAGTACAGCCCGGCACATTCCCTACATTGGACTTTGTCTACGAGCGCTGGAAAAAGTCCACCCCACCTAATCCCTACAAACAACTCAGTCGATTAAATCCGAAGTTCATTTTCCCTACACCAACCCCACGTTAGACTTTGAATATATAGCAGATAAAGGTATGCCCTACATCATCCCCACGCGAACTTTGAATTCTCGCCCATTCACCCGTCATAATCCCCACATCAGCCCTACATAATCCCCATATTTATGCTAAATTTGCATAACCGTGGGCAGCTGCCCCACACAAACCCTACGCTATCCCCACGAGGAAAGTTCCAAACCACGCTTCGCCCCACACGAACCCCACGCGCCCACCAAAACCCCACACTTTCCCTACGCAATCCCCACGTTTATGTTTGTAAGGGATATTGTGAATTATCACTTGACTGAATGACGTCGAAGAGCGTCAACGGATGACTCAAGGGACAGGCATGTAGCGACACATGTTGTGTTTCCCTCAGCTAAACGCCGAACTTCCATACATTTAACGTGTCCCTTCAGTCCCTCTATGATGTTTCCTTGCTTTGGAGACAACAATCCGGGGCTTGCATATCTTCGCTTGTCAAGTGTTGGATAATTTATTCTAATTAACCTTTGAGAACAGTCAATAATAGCAAATAAACCATAAAGATAGAGTTAGAAACCCCCGAATTATCATATTTGAACCCTGGTTACATATTAATAATTTGGCTGCAAAACCGAATAAAAAACGACATAACCTACAGCAAGGTTTAATAATATTGATCCGCTGGGGTTTGTTTAGAATTATATTTGTGTTACCTTCACGATAATCAGATCTTCATGTGTGCCCCATGGTTCGAAGGAGTTCAACTCCACATAAGGAACTATATTTCACAAACCAATATTAGTCCAAGAATCCCGCGCCCTAAAATTTATAAACTTTCCCACATTAACCGTGCGTAAATTAACGATTTAGCACGCTTATGGAAACATTATTTCTATTCTATTGCTCTACTCAAATTGATTATCAACAAAGATTACAATGAAAGATTGAAAAATATGGTAAACGTTCACAACCTTTCTTCCCTTTGTTGAAATGTGCCGTCCGCCTCAGTTGGCAGGGTGTCAATATCAATGGACGAGTTTATGTGGTCTCTCAGAACGCAGTGAAACATAAATGCATACAAGCCTATTTGTGTGGCATTCTTAATCAATCACGATGGAACCAACAGTTAAACTTGAGAGGGAAATTTACGTCTTTAATAAATATTACTTTACAGCTTTTTCTCATACTATGAAAAATGTTGGCAGTAAGGAATTTATGTTCACGTTGCTATAGGAAACATTGCCATTTTGGGAAAAACCGTCAAGATATGATGACTGTACGTGGAAAGATGTGAAATTACAAACACTTGATGTCGTTTGTAATTTCTGTGGCCTGTAACCGACATCACATCAATGATAGACATACCCGCCTTAAGCAGTGGTTGGTGTAACGGGTAATCTTTAGATGCATTTCTTTTATAAGACTTGATTATAATATCAAACGAATTTGATACCTTTAACTATCCGTATTTCCTATTTCGTTTGCCTGTCTCCCCCTGGCTCATTTCGTTTGTTAGCCAGATCTCTCAATTTCTCATCGCCAGCAGAAAAAAACTACCTTTGTTCAGCTGATCACACTTGTGTTGTGTCTCATTTAAAACAGCAAGAAGAGATTCATCATCTGCGTCTCTCATGAACTTATCGATCTCCGCTTCTCTAGATATTTCATTTCTGAAAGTACGTCTTGTTTCTCCTGTTGATCTGTTAGTTTCTTATTGTGTACACCCGTGTGTCCCAATTGGTTTGTAAATATCTGCGATTATACATTTTCTGCCGTTAAAATAAACTGAAGTTCCTACTTGCAGGGTATCCATTCTATTTGTTTATTCGATTGTACAGGCAGACGCGACTTTGTCCTGCCATTTATCACCCGCTCTGTGGAATGGATTTTCCCGAGCGAACACCTGTGCGTGTCAAGATCACGGGTGTAGATTTCATACGTCACAAAGTTCTTAACCGTGCTAAACCGTGCAATAATTGCACGGTTATCAGTGTGTAATAGGCGTAAGTATTATAGAATGCGTGTTTTAACACGATTGTGTGAAATGTACATGTGTCAAGTGCAGGTGTTCGTTGGTAGGTTCTATTTTTCAAAGCGGGAGAGAAAGGGGTCGTCTGCTTCATACAATGGACAATCGATAAAATGTATAAACTGTCCCACACTAATGCATGTAAAATAACCATTGAGCACGCCTATGAAAACGTTATTTCTCAATTTCCTCTATCTGTGGCTTGACATCATTCTAGATTCTTGGTTTGTCTTCGGGTAGAATGCTGACTGAATATCGGCATGTAGATTTATGCAACTCCGTTTCAGCCTGTCGGGATGCTTTCCATATGTTCTGCATAATACGTATGTCTGGTTGGAGACCAATTAAATATATCAAATGTGGCATACGTTCTCTGGTACGTTTACTGAGACTACACACCTACACGCCCTCTGTGCATGTCATTCGAGAAATATATGTAGGTTTATTGTTTCGGTGGGAGATTTAAGCCGTACGACGTCGGGTTTTACAGGCTAGTTTTTCTTTGTATCTTGCATTTACCACGTTACCCCATGTTAAGGCGTTTAATCCATTAGACGTCCATGATACTCATCCATTTACACCAGATGAGTTGTTTGAGCTGATCTATCATCACAGCTCTCGAGCTAGCGTATCTAATTCCGCTTAAGCCGGTGCTAGGGGCCGTGTGGATACTTCGTAGTCTCCACATGAACATCTGCAATAAAAGCTCGGCTGAGATACTAAGGCTACGTCCGAGAATCCACCATATCCTCGGGTCTGAATGTTGGGTGTCGAAGATTACTTTCCCGTAGAGTCATATAGTTGCTTTTAAGTCGCCAGACATCATCAATTTCCCCCATCAGTAGATCCACACGCAAAATAATGACCAAATAGTATTGATAAAAAATTGTCAAAGTCACATTTGTCGTCAGACTGACTGTTATTTGTAGATGAGTTAATTATGACTAAGTTTTCTATGAGCTCACAATATGTGACTTCATTGATCACTGGTGCCACTCAGTGTTTGAGTAATGTGTATATTAATCCTACCTGGCCTGTTTGGTTTTTTTTTGGGACCTGTCCAGGCCCATTTTTGTTCTTACCCCTTGAGCTAGGGGGCCGAAACTTACCACACTGTACTCTTGGATCAAGCTCTACCAGAAAGTGTAAACAATCCAAGATGATCGCTTTGATGACGTTACAGTGACGCCATTTTCAAAAACGGCATGTTTGGTCGATTTTTCAGTCAGATTTTCCGAATTCTTTTATTTATGTATTTTTTCCGCAAAAACTGCATGATAAATTAGTAAATATTAATGTGACGCGAAATAAAATAGTTTTTGCTCACTTTTCATAGCGGAAAAGCAGACATTTTGAAGAAATATGACAAAAACATCACTTTTCTGGTACTCCACGTGGCCGCCATATTTAATTTACCTTTGCTCTACTGCTCGGTTGTTATGCAAATAGGCTCAAAATCACGGTATATCATATTCACAAATTATCCTTCGTGCCAAATTAGGTATGACATTTCCTCTGTTTCCTTTGTTAATCCCGACTTAGATTAGCTTGTTTTGTATCGACATAAATGAATCATTTACAACAGACAGGTTCTATATTGTGAATTATCACTTGACTGAATGACGTCGAAGAGCGTCAACGGATGACTCAAGGGACAGGCATGTAGCGACACATGTTGTGTTTCCCTCAGCTAAACGCCGAACTTCCATACATTTAACGTGTCCCTTCAGTCCCTCTATGATGTTTCCTTGCTTTGGAGACAACAATCCGGGGCTTGCATATCTTCGCTTGTCAAGTGTTGGATAATTTATTCTAATTAACCTTTGAGAACAGTCAATAATAGCAAATAAACCATAAAGATAGAGTTAGAAACCCCCGAATTATCATATTTGAACCCTGGTTACATATTAATAATTTGGCTGCAAAACCGAATAAAAAACGACATAACCTACAGCAAGGTTTAATAATATTGATCCGCTGGGGTTTGTTTAGAATTATATTTGTGTTACCTTCACGATAATCAGATCTTCATGTGTGCCCCATGGTTCGAAGGAGTTCAACTCCACATAAGGAACTATATTTCACAAACCAATATTAGTCCAAGAATCCCGCGCCCTAAAATTTATAAACTTTCCCACATTAACCGTGCGTAAATTAACGATTTAGCACGCTTATGGAAACATTATTTCTATTCTATTGCTCTACTCAAATTGATTATCAACAAAGATTACAATGAAAGATTGAAAAATATGGTAAACGTTCACAACCTTTCTTCCCTTTGTTGAAATGTGCCGTCCGCCTCAGTTGGCAGGGTGTCAATATCAATGGACGAGTTTATGTGGTCTCTCAGAACGCAGTGAAACATAAATGCATACAAGCCTATTTGTGTGGCATTCTTAATCAATCACGATGGAACCAACAGTTAAACTTGAGAGGGAAATTTACGTCTTTAATAAATATTACTTTACAGCTTTTTCTCATACTATGAAAAATGTTGGCAGTAAGGAATTTATGTTCACGTTGCTATAGGAAACATTGCCATTTTGGGAAAAACCGTCAAGATATGATGACTGTACGTGGAAAGATGTGAAATTACAAACACTTGATGTCGTTTGTAATTTCTGTGGCCTGTAACCGACATCACATCAATGATAGACATACCCGCCTTAAGCAGTGGTTGGTGTAACGGGTAATCTTTAGATGCATTTCTTTTATAAGACTTGATTATAATATCAAACGGATTTGATACCTTTAACTATCCGTATTTCCTATTTCGTTTGCCTATCTCTCCCTGGCTCATTTCGTTTGTTAGTCAGATCTCTCAATTTCTCATCGCCAGCAGAAAAAAACTACCTTTGTTCAGCTGATCACACTTGTGTTGTGTCTCATTTAAAACAGCAAGAAGAGATTCATCATCTGCGTCTCTCATGAACTTATCGATCTCCGCTTCTCTAGATATTTCATTTCTGAAAGTACGTCTTGTTTCTCCTATTGATCTGTTAGTTTCTTATTGTGTACACCCGTGTGTCCCAATTGGTTTGTAAATATCTGCGATTATACATTTTCTGCCGTTAAAATAAACTGAAGTTCCTACTTGCAGGGTATCCATTCTATTTGTTTATTCGATTGTACAGGCAGACGCGACTTTGTCCTGCCATTTATCACCCGCTCTGTGGAATGGATTTTCCCGAGCGAACACCTGTGCGTGTCAAGATCACGGGTGTAGATTTCATACGTCACAAAGTTCTTAACCGTGCTAAACCGTGCAATAATTGCACATCAGTGTGTAATAGGCGTAAGTATTATAGAATGCGTGTTTTAACACGATTGTGTGAAATGTACATGTGTCAAGTGCTGGTGTTCGTTGGTAGGTTCTATTTTTCAAAGCGGGAGAGAAAGGGGTCGTCTGCTTCATACAATGGACAATCGATAAAATGTATAAACTGTCCCACACTAATGCATGTAAAATAACCATTGAGCACGCCTATGAAAACGTTATTTCTCAATTTCCTCTATCTGTGGCTTGACATCATTCTAGATTCTTGGGATGTCTTCGGGTAGAATGCTGACTGAATATCGGCATGTAGATTTATGCAACTCCGTTTCAGCCTGTCGGGATGCTTTCCATATGTTCTGCATAATACGTATGTCTGGTTGGAGACCAATTAAATATATCAAATGTGGCATACGTTCTCTGGTACGTTTACTGAGACTACACACCTACACGCCCTCTGTGCATGTCATTCGAGAAATATATGTAGGTTTATTGTTTCGGTGGGAGATTTAAGCCGTACGACGTCGGGTTTTACAGGCTAGTTTTTCTTTGTATCTTGCATTTACCACGTTACCCCATGTTAAGGCGTTTAATCCATTAGACGTCCATGATACTCATCCATTTACACCAGATGAGTTGT